>ML682025.1:30030899-30191163 GCA_007922195.1 Podocnemis expansa | reverse complement strand
CCCCCCCCCCCCCCCCCCCCCCCCCCCCCCCCCCCCCCCCCCCCAACCCTGTTTAAAATAAAGCCAAAGGGTTAGAAAGGCAGCATAGAAGAGGGGCTCTGATTCACCATCCCACTACAAGGAGCCACCCTTTGTTTTCAACTAGGGGCAGAGTTATCAGGTAGTTGAGTCTGATGGGGCTCACTCACAGTAAAGGAAGTGGCTGGATGGAACTGGTTGAATGCTATTGGATAGTTTAAATCAACCTTTGGAGTTTGTATAACTTGATTGGACAGTTTAAAAATAAAACCTCAGGAATCTGTGAGGTTTTTTTTTCCCCCCTCTTTTATTTTAACCAGTTTCTTCTTCAAGCGCTGCTCGGATGCATTCAGTAATAGGTGTCTCCATGCTGGAGCACCGGATTGGTCGGAAAACTTTTGTTCTAGCCTGTCAGGAGAGGGTAGGCGGCCACTGCCCCCCATGCCACCCAGGGGTTATATATACGTCCGCCTCCCGACCCCTCCCCAGTTTCATTTCTTCCGCCTTGCGCGTTGGATCTGGAATGTCTGCTCCTTGCGAACGCAAGCAGCCTGTCCTTTTTCTATGAGCTTTTCGCCCGACTGGGAGCACCTTTTCGTGGACATAGTTCCACCACAGGAGTTTTCCACTGTCAGGCCGGAACATCACAGATTACCTAACATGCCAGGGTTCAAACCCTGCTCTGAGTGCAGGAAGGCCTTCCCCCAGGACGACCCCCACACGAGGTGCCTTTGGTGCCTAGGCAAAGATCACCTGGTCGCAGCCTGTTCCCTATGTTTGTCCTTTAAACCTTGGACAATTAAGGAGAGGGAACAAAGGCGCTGTGCCCTAGCCTCTGAACAATGCTTTAACACTCGCCTAGTAAGAAAGTTTTTCCTAATATCCAGCCTTGACCTCCCCAGATGCAACTTGAAACCATTGCTCCTTGTTCTATCCTCTGTTACTATTGAGAACAGCCGGGCTCCATCCTCCTTGGAGCATCGCTTCAGGAAGTTGAAGGTTGCTGTCAAATCCTCCCTCAGTCTTCTCTTCTGCAGGCTAAATAAGCCTAGTTCCTTCAGTCTTTCTTCATAGGTCTTGTGCTCCAACCCCTTGGATCATTTTTGTTGCCCTCTGCTGGATTCTTTCTAATTTGTTCATGTCCTTTTTGTAGTGGGGAGTCCAAAACTGGACACAGTAGTCCAGATGCAGCCTCACCAGTGCTGAATAGAGGGGAACTATCACATCCCTCGATCTGCTGGTAATATTTCTTCTGATGCAGCCCAGTATGCCATTGGCCTTTTTGGCAGCAAGAGCAGACTGCTGACTCATATCCAGCTTCCCATCCACCATGACCCCCAGGTCCTTTTCTACACTGCTGCTACTTGCACCATTGTTCCCTGATCCCCTTTAATCACCAGCTTCTAACAGCCTCGTGATTGGCCTGCCCCCTGTGTGACTAGCAAGGGGCCAGGGCTGACCTAGGCAGAGAAGGCCTTTAAAAGCCACTGCTAGAACGACCAGAGGACAGCAAACAGGGGAGTTTGCGGGGGAGTTTGAGGAGGAGTTTGGTGAGGCCAAGATGGTGAAGAGGAGCCGTACTGCTGGCACCAGTGCCCCTGCTATTTCCTTTAGCTCTGTTTCTACCCAGACAGAGTGTCTGATGATGGATATCTCCACCCAGATCCTGGTGTGGATTTGCAAGGACTGTGGCCTTCATTTTCCTGCCACTGATGATCAGGCTAGGGAGATGAGCCTATGTGATAGGTGCCTTCTGGTGGCATCTCTCCAGAAATAGGTAGGAGAGCTGCAGGAGGAGGTACCATGCCTCAGGGGTATCTATGCCCTAGAAAAGTTCCTTGACAGTGTCCACGATGAGACCTGCAAGGAGGAGGTCCCTATCCCAGTATCAAGGGCTACTGCCACAGCTCTGGAAATGGATGGGATGCCTATGGCAGAGGGTGGACAGTGGCAGCTGGTCACCTCTGGCAGTAGACGGTGCTCCACGCCTGCTCACATCCCACCATCCATGGTGGTGAGGAACCGTTATGAGGTGCTGGACACGATGCAGGAGGTAGAGGGGATGCCATCCACCCCAGAGGCTGTGCAGATCACAGCCACCTCACCTAAGAGGAAGCATAGGGTTGTGGTGATTGGGGACTCCCTCCTGAGAGGAACGGAGGCACCCATCTGTCACCCTGACAAGGCCTCTAGAGAGGTATGCTGCCTGCCAGGTGCCCGTATCCGTGATGTAACGGAGGGACTGACAAAAATCATCTGCCCCTCAGACTACTACCCCATGCTGCTTATCCATGTGGGTACCAATGATACTGCAAGAGGTGATCCTCAGCAGATCAAAGGTGACTTCAGGGCTCTGGGAGCGAGGGTGAAGGAGTTTGGAGCACAGGTGGTGTTCTCCTTGATCGTTCCAGTCAAGGATAGAGGCCTGAGGAGAGAGAGATGTATCCTGGAGGTGAATGCCTGGCTGCGAAGATGGTGTCGTCAGGAAGGATTTGGCTTCCTTGACCATGGAGTCCTGTTTCAGGACAGAGGATTGATAGGCAGAGATGGCCTTCACCTGTCCAAGAAGGGGAAGAGCATATTTGGGCACCGACTGGCTGACCTAGTGAGGAGGGCTTTAAACTAGGTTCAACGGGGGAAGGAGGCCAAAGCCCACAGGTAAGTGAGAATGTGGGTGATCTGGGGGGAGAGATGGAACTTGGGGGGTGCTGGGACTGTAGCACCAGCAATAAAAGAGAAGGTAGTTGGAACATGGGGGGGGGGAATCAAACAAATGTCTTAAGGGCTCTACTGAAGCCCCAATACGCGAGGAGAGTGGGGGAGGTGAACTCCTAGAAAAAATGCAAGGAGGTTTATGTAATAGAATTGGAAATCAACATGACAAAATAGGGCAATTGGCCGGATATCTTCGGTGCCTATACACTAATGCAAGGAGCCTGGGAAATAAGCAAGAAGAATTGGTAATATTAGCGCAGACAGGGAACTATGATATCATAGGAATAACAGAGACGTAGTGGGATAGTCTGCACGACTGGAGTTCTGCCATGGATGGTTATAAACTGTTCAGGAAGGACAAGCAGGGAAGAAGAGGGGGAGGAGTAGCACTATATATAAGAGCACTATGACTGCTCAGAGCTCCATTATGGAAGTGGAAGCATGCCTGTAGAAAGTCTGTGGGTTACACTGAGAGGGGAAAGCAACAAGGGGGATGTTGTGGTGGGGGTCTGCTACAGACCACCAGACCAGAAGCAGGAGGTGGATGAGGTGTTCTATGGACAACTAGTGGAAGCTTCTAGATCACAGGCCCTGGTGCTCATGGGGGACTTCAATTTCCCTGACATCTGCTGGGAGGCCAATACAGCAGTGCATGGGCAATCCAGGAGATTTTTAGAGAGTGTTGGGGACAACTTTCTAGTACAAATGCTAGAGGAACCAACTAGGGGCCTTGCACTGCTCGACTTGCTGCTCACAAACAGGGACGTAGAGGTAAATGGCAAGCTAGGCAGTAGTGACCATGACATGGTTGAGTTCAGGATCCTGATTAAAGGAAGGAAGGAAAGAAGCAAAACACAAACCCTGGACTTCAAAAAAGCAGATTTTGGCTCCCTCAGGGAAGTGATGGGCAGGATCCCTTGGGAAGCTAATCTGAAGGGGAAAGGAGTCCAAGAGAGTTGGCTATATTTTAAAAAAACTCTGCTAAGGGCACAGGAAGTTGCCATTCCAATTAGGAGAAAGAACAAACATGTGAGGCAGCCAGAATGGCTTAGCAGAAAACTCTGCTCTGAGCTTAAACAGAAAAAGGAAGCTTATAGGAAGTGGAAGCTTGGTCAGATGTCCAAAAAGGCATATAAAGATATTGCTAGGGACTGCAGGGATAAAATCAGAAAGGCCAAAGGACAAATGGAGTTGCAGCTAGCAAGGGATGCAAAAGATAACAAGAAGGGGTTCTACAAGTATATTAGTAACAAAAAGAGGATCAGGGATGGTGTAGGCCCCTTGCTGAATAGGGCAGGCATCCTTGTGACAGAGGATGAGGAAAAAGCTGATGTGCTCAATGCATTTTTTTCTTCAGTTTTCACAGGCAGGGTCAGCTCCCGGCCCACTACCATGGGTGTGGCAGATGGGAGAGAAGAAGACAGGCCCTTGGTGATTGAAGGTCAGGTTAGGGACTGCTTAAAGAAGCTGCAAGTGCACAAGTCCATGGGGCCGGACGAACTGCATCCAAGGGTGCTAAGGGAATTGGCCGACGAAATAGCCGCACCACTGGCCGTTATCTTTCAAAACTCATGGAGAACGGGGGAGGTGCCAGAGGACTGGAAAAAAGCAAATGTAGTGCCTATTTTCAAGAAAGGGAAAAAGGAGGATCCAGGGAATTACAGACCAGTCAGCCTCACCTCAATCCCTGGAAAAATTATGGAGCAGATTCTCAAAGAATCCATCCTCACACACTTAGAAGAAAATAAAGTGATCAGGAACAGTCAGCATGGATTTACCAAGGGTAAATCATGCCTGACCAATCTCATTTCCTTCTATGATCAGATGACTGGTTTTCTGGATGTGGGAAGCACCGTTGATGTGCTATACCTTGATTTTAGCAAGGCTTTTGATACAGTTTCCCACAGCATTCTCATTGGCAAATTAAGGAATTATGGGTTGGATAGGTGGACTATAAGGTGGATAGAGAACTGGCTAGATCAACGGTTTCAGCGTGTAGGAATCAATGGTTCCATGTCTAGCTGACAACCGGTCATGAGTGGTGTGCCCCAGGGGTCGGTCCTGGGGCCAGTTCTGTTCAACATTTTCATCAATGATCTGGATGATGGAATAGACTGCACTCTCAGTAAGTTTGCGGATGACACCAAGCTGGGGGGACCAGTAGACACGTTGGAGGGCAAGGACAGGATTCAGGGAGACCTAGATAAATTGGAACAGTGGGCCAATAGAAATCTTATGAGATTCAATAAGGATAAGTGTAAAATCCTGCATTTGGGACAAAAAAACCCTATGCACTGCTACAGGCTGGGAAACATTCAGCTAAGTAGCAGCAGTGTAGAAAAGGACCTGGGGGTCATGGTGGATGGGAAGCTGGATATGAGTCAGCAGTGTGCTCTTGCTGCCAAAAAGGCCAATGGCATACTGGGCTGCATCAAAAGAAGTATTACCAGCAGATCAAGGGATGTGATCATTCCCCTCTATTCTGCACTGGTGAGGCCACATCTAGAATACTGTGTTCAGTTTTGGGCTCCCCACTACAAAAAGGACAGCGACATGCTAGAGAGAGTTCAGAGGAGGGCAACCAAAATGATTAAAGGGCTAGCCCTATGAGGAAAGACTGGAAGCATTAGGCTTATTTAGTCTGCAGAAGAGAAGATTGAGGGGGGATTTGATAGCAACCTTCAACTACTTGAAGGGATGCTCTAAGGAAGATGGAGCTCGACTGTTCTCGGTAGTAACGGAGGACAGAACGAGGAGCAATGGTCTCAAATTGCAGTTAGGGAGGTCGAGGCTGGATATTAGAAAAAACTTTTTTACCAGGAGAGTGGTGAAGTCTTGGAATGAGCTGCCCAGGGAGGTGGTGGAGTCTCCATCTTTGGAGATGTTTAAGGCCTGGCTGGACAAAACCCTGACTGGGATGGTTTAAGTGGAAGTGGTCCTGCCTCTGGCAGGGGGTTGGACTAGATGACCTATGAGGTCCCTTCCAACCCTATGATTCTATGATACTTAGCTGATTGCTTCCCAGCCTGTAGCAGTGTATATAAACCTCAGCTATTCCGGCGACTGTCCTTTCTCTTCACAGACGCTATCCTGAGGAGTTGCTAAACTTCAAACCTAGGTATGTTGCTTGTTCTTAACTTTAAAAAATATATATTATATAATGTTACTTTTGGGCCCAATGGTCCTTACTAATGAGGATACACTTTTTTATTACAGATTGACCCTGTTAAGCATGGAAACAGCACCTTCAGGCTGTGTTTCACCAGGGCAAGGTAAAGTCCTGTTTGAACTACAGCTGGGCTTACTGCTGTTTAAGCGGGGGGGGGCAGCTATTAGACAGGGTTTGAGGCATTTGGAGAATCCTACTAACTAAATAATGCTTGCTCTTTAACTCAAAGCTGTATCTACACGTGAGAAAAATCATGTCCCAGCCAATGTTCCCTCTAAGCTGCGCTGGCGCGCTGTGGCACAGCCCGCCACAGCCGCCAGCACAGCGGAAGCTGCCGGCAGCGCACTGCCAGTAGCCTCCACAGAACTCCTCTGGGGCTGGGAGTTTTGAAAACTTCCGCCCAGAGAAGCTCCAACGGAGCATGCCCAGAAAATCTGGGCATGCTCTGTAGAGCTCCTCTGGCCCAGGAGTTATGGCTGGGCCCTCTGGCTCCAGTCCACCTCCAATGTAAGTGGGGGGGGGGAGCGGGGGGCTGTCGGGAGGGGGGGCTGTCAGGAGCAGCGGGGGGGCGAGGGGGAGCGGGCGGGGTGCCAGGAGGGGGGGCGAGCGGAAAGGGGGGCTGTCAGGAGCAGCGGGGGGCGAGCAGGAGGGGGGGCTGTCAGGAGGGGGAGGAGGGGCTGCGCAGCAGGCCCTGTGGGGGGTGGGGGGAGCGCAGCGAGCAACCGGAGTTGCTCAGCTGCCCTCTCCCCTTAGAGGGAACATTGGTCCCAGCTTGTCTTTACCCTTGGTGGAAGGTAAGTAGATGCAATTGGTTTTTAAATGTTGGGGTTTCTTGGAAAGTATTTAAAACTGCTTTATAAGTCTGAATGGTTACGTTGAACTTAGGGAATGTTTTGAGTTTTCCTTTTTTACAGTATGAGCACATAGCTGTGTTTAAATTTGCTGGGCTCTGGGATTTTTAAAAGTCTTTGATGATTTTAAATCTGCCCTGCTTTTTAGTGTGAGCACATGGCAAGGTTGTTTTTAAGTTAAGTGTGGGGGGGTTTTCATTATAAACTGATTTTTAAAAGTGTAAGGCAGGCTTAGAAGCTGTGCCTAACAGCTTGGGGGGGGGGGGACTAATCTGCATGGGTTTTGTGTTTGCATGAGCACAAAGAACATAATAGCACAATCAAACTATGAGTGCAGGGCAATATGGATAATGGTATTTGAGTTTATTTGATCCCAAATCTATCAATATCTGTAATTCTCCTGAAGGGAAACATGAAATACTGTCTATTGTGATATGTTACTTTCTTGGTGGTTCAAAATCTGTTAGATTAGTTAAAGGGTAAAAGCTGCCTTAGCAGAAAAGAAACTTGTAAGAGAGGCCACTGCCTGTTTCAGCCTGGAAAAGGGAAGATAGGGTGGGGGTTGCAAAGCTACTTCTGGAGCTATGCCCCAAGGCATTGCCTCTCCCCCTGGCCCTATTGTCAAATGATAGATTTAGCTGGGCTTATTATGGGGCCTCTCTTTGTTATTTTAATGGAAGAAGCTGTTTTCAGCTATTTGAGGTTTAAGAGCTGAAATCACTGAGAGGCAAACCCTCTCTCTGAGCCGAATTACTGAAGAGGAGCAGCAGATGGAGTGAGTGACCAGTGGGCAGAGCCGGTGGATAGTGAGAGTGCCCAGCGGTGGGCTGGATGACATGAGCAACCAATGGGCAGAGCCTGCGGACAGCAGGTGGAGCCAACAGATGGTGAGAGCAGAGTGCGAGTGACCAGGAAGTGGAGCCGGTGGACAGGGGGGGCAAGCCAGCGGATGGTGAGAGCAGAGCATGAGTGACCAGCGGGCGGAGCCAGTGGCTGGTGGGAGTTGACAGCGTGAGTGACCAGAGGGTGGAGCCAGCTGGCAGCTGGCATAAACAGTCCCTACATACTCTGGGGTTTGTTGGGCAACCCTGTTTTGCACTGACATTCCAGATTAGTGCTGATTTCTGCTATTGGGTTTTTACATACTGTTTTACTACTATTAAAAGTTCTGTATACCACATTCGACTCGTGCTTGTGAGTGGGAAAGCCTTACCCCTTTGGGGGCCCAAGGGATTGGTACATGATTTCTCAGAAGACTGGGTGGGGGCTTGAGCCAGTTGGTGCTGTAACATTACTTGGAAACCCCTAGATATAGAACCCAGCCCTTGTTCTGCCAGGTCACCCTGGCAGAAGGATTACAAAAGTATTTAAAACTGCATTTTAATTCTGAATAGTTGTGTTGAACTTAGGGAATGGTTTGGGTTTTCCTTTTTTTTTTTAATATGAGCACATGGCTGTGTCTTTTTTAATTTGCTGGGGTCTGGTTTTTGCTTTAGTTAAATCTGCCTTATAAAAAAAATAGAGTATCAAGGTAAACCAATGAGTACTGTATTTAAAAAAAAAGTTGTTAAGACCCTTTTATAGTAATATTGTCTGTTTTACAGTCCTATCAAAACCTGAAAATACTTTGGGTCCAGGGATTAACAAGCACAAAAGAAAAGAGGAAAATCAGCCACCATCAATGAGTGACAAAGAGATGGAATACTGTAAATATAATTTGTTTCTGTGTTTTTAATAAGATATTTAGCCAGCATAGTAAAGTTAAGGGCTTTTTTAATGTTTTATTTGATGCTAAATTGAAACATTCGTTTTCCTTCTTAGGCATGGACATGGCTACCGCAGGCACACAGAGGTTGTGTGATAACTGTGACTCTTATGTGAACAAAGGGCATAGGTATGAAGGCCAGTGCTGTAAGCAGTGTCACAGTGTGATTCCCCAATCATAGCAGGGTAGCGGGCCACTTGTGTTTTATGGACAGCATCAGAAAGCCCAGAAAGTCAGAAAAGTATATTTTTTACGATTTTGAGTGCATGCAGGAGACAGGGTTGCATGTGCCCAATTACATTTTTGCTGTGTCCCTAAAGCCAGCAAAATCTTGGGAATTTAAGGGTGGTGAATGCCTTTCTAACTTTGTTAAAACCTTTATCAGCAAAAAATTTCAAAAGTACACATTCATAGCACACAGTTACAAAAGTTACAATGCTTACTTCATGGTCAAGGAGTTACTGAAGGAAAAAAATGGATGTGGAGTTGATAACTCAGGGCACTAAACTGATGTGGGTGGAAGTTAAGGCTCTGGGCATCCATTTTATAGACTCTCTAAATTTCCTGCCCATGAAACTTAACAAGCTCCTGCAGGCTATGGGGTTTAAAGGTTCCAAAGGGTACTTCCTACATTTTTTTAACAGTTTGGAAAATGAAAATTATGTGGGGCCTGTGCCCAGGGTGGAGCATTACGGGGCTGACAGCATGATGCCCCAGGAGAAAGCAAGCTTTCTTGATTGGTATCGGGACAATCAAAATGAGACCTTTGACTTACGGAAAGAGCTTGTCTATTACTGCCAGCAGAATGTGAAAATTTTGAGGCAGGCCTGTATGCTGCTGTACAGAGAGGAGATCATGAAAACGACGGCAATGTCAGATGCTGTAGAGAGAGGCCCTGGTGAAGTCATGGAAGTGAAATTGTGCATAGATCCTTTCCAGTACATAACTCTGGCATCCGCCTGAATGGCCACGTACAGATTTATGTTTTTAGAGGATAACACGATAGCTCTTCTTCCCCCAGACAACTATCACAGGCAGCAAAAGAGATATTTGAATTCTATTCAGTGGTTGATGTGCACTGCTCACAAAGAAAAGATAGAGATATGTCACGCGTTACAGGGTGGGGAACATGAGGTAAACCCCTACTTTCTAGATGGTTACACCATCATTGATGGGGTGCCCACGGCCTTTGAGTTTAATGGTTGTTTTTTCCATGGCTGCATCACCTGTTACCATGAAAAAACCATAAACCCTATGATGGGATCGACTTTTGGGTTTCTTTATTATAAGATGCTGGTCAAGGCCGACTTTTTGAAAAGCAGAGGGTATGTAGTCAGGACTCTCCTGGGACATGAGTGGGAGACCATGATAGAAACAGATACGGAGCTTGCGGATTTCTCAAACAAAGCCCAATTACATCAGCCTCTGATCCCAAGTGACGCTCTTTTTTGGGGGTAGAATAATGCCGTCCGTCTGTATTACAAACCCAAGCTTGGTGAAGAAATCCACTATTACGATTCTACCAGCCTGCTTCCTTTCATAAACAAAACAAAAGAATACCCCATCAGGAAACCCAATATCATTTCAGACAAATTTGGACCTCTCACAAATTATTTCGGAATTGCAAAAGTTAAAGAGTATCCCCCACAAGGGTTCTTTTTCCCATTGTCACCTGTCAGAGTGGGCGGTAAGATCATGTTCCCGCTGTGTCGCACCTGCACAGAGATTGAGCAGCAGGAGACATGCACCCCACTGATGAGGAGTGGGCCCTTCTGGGGACTTAGTGCACTGTGGAGCTGAATGCTGCTGTAGCGAAGGGGTACATGGTGGTAAAAATCTATGAAATCTGGGATTTTAAACAAAAATCTGATCAACTCTTCTCAGAGTACATAAAATTGCACCTCCATCAGCAACAAGAGACTTTGGGGGTACCCCTGCTGGTGCATGGACAAGGAAAAGCAAGATAAGTACATTGAAGACTTCTATCAGAAAGAGGGGTGTTTTTACGCCCCTCTAAAATCAATTTGAACCCCACTAAGTGTCAAATTGCTCAACTGTTCTTAAATCCCCTCTGGGGTAAATTTGGCCAAAGAACAAACCTGCCTAAGACCAGCAGCATGAGAGACCCCAATGAACTCTTTCAGTACCTGTTTTCCTCCAATTACGAGATTTCATCCTGCAAGTTCATTGATGATGAAACTGCATGCGTGTCCTGGAAGTGCGCAAAAGACCGTTACATGGTCTCTGCCAATTTCATTGCTTGTTTCACCACCGCTTATGCCCGTTTGGAATTGTACAACCTGCTAGACAGGTTGCAAGAGCAGTGCTGGTACCATGACACTGACTCAGTGATATTTGTGCAAAGGCAGGGTTACTGGAATCCCCTTCTGGGGGATTATTTAGGGGACCTCACCAGTGAGATTCCACCAGATCAGCACATCACTGAGCTTGTGTCGACCGGTCTGAAAACATACAGGTACAAGCTGTCGGAGGGAAAGACCTGTCTGAAAGTGCAAGGGATTACCCTGAACATAGCAAACTGCGGAAAGATCATCTTCAACAGTTTGAAAGCACTAGTCCTGAACTACAGCTGTCGCCTAGGGGAAAGCACCTCCAAGGAAAAAATGTGCATCAGCCCTCTATTGTGAGGAACAAAAAACAGTGGGATATAGAGCCCAAGACCCTTAAGAAAATGCTAAAAGTGGTTTACAACAAGAGGGTCCTCACAGAAGGACTTAAAACACTACCCTACAGCCAGAGGTGTCACTGGCACTGGGCACCCAGAGCACGTGTCCCAAATCCCAGTGCCAGTGCCCCGGGTCTGGTGGGGGCTGCCCGCCCCGGTCTCCGGCCCAATCCGGGGCCCAGCCGCCCGCGGCCGCAGCAGCCCCCTCCCCAGCCAGAGATCCGGGGCCCAGCTGCCCGCAGCCACAGCTGCAGCATCCCTGTCCCCAGCCGGGGATCCGGGGCCCAGCCACCTGAGTCCGCTTCTGGCTCCATCCCCAGCTACGGATGCGGGCCCACGGCGGTGCGCAGTGACTTTGGGGCCTGCAGCCAGGGGGCAGTGCCTGGAGCCATGCCCCGGATCCCTCCCCAGGGCAGCGACACCCCTGCCTACAGCTATTGAAAAATGGTGGAAACACCCCCTTTCTGTCATTCTTACAGGCCCTACCAACTGTGGGAAAAGTTACTTCATAAAAAAATGTATTGGATAATGCTGAGCAAATGTTATCTGTTATGCCCGAGAACATTGTGTGGTGTTACAGTTGCTGGCAGCCTCTGTAAATAGCCCTTTATCAATTTTGTAGAGGGGCTACCCGCTGCTTTTGACGATGACTCGTTTCCTACTGATAAAGTAAATATGTTTATCATAGACAATCTCATGAATTCTGCTTGTGAAAGCAATGAAATTTAAAAAGGCTTTACCAAGTATGTACATCACAGGAACCTGAACATTGTGTATATAGTTCAGAAGATGTTTCTCTCAGGGAAAAAAAAAGTCACACTATCAACCTAAATACCAAATACATGGTTCTGTTCAAAAACCCCAGAGATAAATTACAAATCGCCATGCTTGCCCAGCAAATGTACCCAGGCAAGCCATTGTTCTTTCTAGAAGCTTTTGAGGATGCCACCCAAAAACCTTATGGCTACCTAGTGGTGGATTTAAATGCTTCCATGCCAGAGACTTATAGACTAAGAACCGGCCTCTTTCCCCCACACTGGCCTGTGGTTTATACTTTAAAAAGAACAGCAGGTATAAAAAGAGATAAATTGTTGGCCGGTCCTTTTTAACATGGGAGGCCGCCGACTGAAAACATGTCTAGCTGTGTGAAAAGAAACCTACACCTTCTAAAATTACTACGCAGATCGTCCCTGCAGCAAAGTAAGACTGTCCTGGGTTTGGCTTCTGACAATTTAGTAGCCACCATCTCAGAAATAGCACTGAACTCCTTAAAAGGAAATATACCGTTGATGCAGAATCAAATGCGTGTGTTAAAAAAGAGCTGCACAGTGTTAAAAACTGTGTAATAAAAGTATCTCATTTAAAACAAAAAAGCATCTGGTGAAGCAGCCCAGGGGACTTATTGGACCTCTGTCAAGTTTTGTTATCCCTCTGATAACCAGACTTTTGACTAAGCAATAATGGAGTATGTGGAAAAAATGTACCTGCTGCCTGGTGTGATGAAGTAAGAAACTTCTTGGCTACTGTGGGATGCCAGAGGCGATAACTCAAGTGTTCTTCTTTTCTGTTCCTGTACTTTGGTAGTGGGTGATGGGACATGGTGGTGTGATAACTGTGGGAACCACTAGAGGGGAAAGGGCTTTAGACAAACATTACCTAGACCCCCTGTGGGTGACACAGGTTGTGGCTGGTTTTGACTGGAGGCAGGGCTGCTGAATGTTAGGAGATCAAAGGGCTGGGAGAAGAGGAGAGGTTAGAAGGAAGATAGGGGTCTGAGAGGCAGGATCTCCGGGGCTCTTCCTGGGGCGTTTATGGCTAGACCTCCTGGTTGAGGTGAAAGCCAACTGTCCTAGCTGCTGTGCAAACTGGATTGCTAATAAACCCTCTGATTTCTACACTGGCTGAGTGTCACTGCTGATTGAGATGGTTGGGAGCCTCCTGGAGGGAGGACCCTGTAGTTTTAGGGGAAATTATAATCCAATAATGAGAGGCAGCATATTCAGAGCTGCGGAAGGAATCTTTATTGAAAGAGAACTGAGAGAGAGAGAGAGGACCTGACAGACAGGTTTCCCTAGCACCTAAACTACCCTCCCATTTATCACTATGACAACCCCAATGACCCTAGGTAGTCCAAAACACCACATATTCCTCCTCCTCTAATGAAAAAGCCCACCCCCAAAGAATAAAGCCCTCCCCCCCCCCGAAAGAATAAGAACTAAACTAGGAGATGAGGGTAGACTGCCCCATCTCCAGTGACCCCCCAGGGAATTATTCTGCCCCTTGAAGAGGGGGTCACCACTAGCTAAAGATCCAGCCGATTAGGAGGCCTTCTGTCTCGAGGTGGATTACAGCAAACTTCTGATGTGCCCACACCACAAGGTGGTATAGGTGGTGGTGTGACCACAGGTACCAGGGAAGTAGCTGGAACCAGAGAGGATGTTGTGTCCGGCTGGTCCAGGGAGGCTGAAGGCGTTAAAGGGGTGGCTCGAGCAGGAGAGACAGAAACAGTCGTTTCATGCTCTGATGTTGTATCATCAGTAAGGGTGAAATCAGGTACATCCGCTGGAGATGCATCTTCCGGATGGGTATGACGGAGAAGCAACCGATCTAAATGCTGTCGCCAAACTAGGCCACTTGCTGTCTGGACAGAGTAGGAAAAAGGTCCTGTCTGGGCAATGACCACTGCTGGAACCCATTTAGCTCCTGAAGCATAGTTTCAGCCGAGAACCGGCTGTCCAATACTGAAGGTATGGTCCTTTGTTCTTGGTGAATGTCTGCTGACCTGGTCCTGCTGTTGGCGTTGAACCACTTGCCGTGTGTCTCGTGGTTTCAACAAATCAAAGCAAGAGCGCAACTGCCATCCGATCATAAGAAAAACTGGAGATGCCTTAGTCATAGCCTGCGGAGTGTTTCTGTAGGACAACAAGATGTTGTTCAGATGCTTCTGAAGAGGTGAACATCCCTTTGCAGATTTTAGAGCTTGCTTCATAGTCTGTACGAACCTTTCAGCGAGTCTATTGGTGGAAGGATGATACGGTGCTGACCTGATGTGATGTATTCCATTGGCCTTAATAAAAGTTTCAAAATCCTGAGAAATGAACTGAAGTCCATTGTCACTCACCAGCTGTTCTGGAAGACCATAACGGCTAAAAAAGCCACACAGGATCTGAATAGTGGTTTCCGTAGTAGTGGACTACATTACAGAGACTTCTGGCCATTCTGAATGGGCATCCACAGCAATTAAAAACATACATCCTTCAAATGGGCCAGCAAAATCAACATGGATACGTTGCCATTGCCTTTCAGGCCAATCCCACAGGTGAAGAGGTATCAACTGATGTGCGTTCCGGACGCTCTGGCATGAGGTACAAGCTCTAGACGTTTCTTCGATGGTCCTTTCCAAGCCCAGCCACCAGAAATAGCTCTGTGCAGTTTCTTTCATGCACACTATGCCGCAGTGAGTTGAATGGAACTGTTCCAACAAACGTGGTCTTAATGAAGGTGGGATAATGACACGCATACCCCACAACAAACACCCAGATTGGGTCAATAACTTTGTCCTCCTAGACATGTAGGGGCGGAGGTCAGGAGAGACCTGAGAGTCAGGTAAGAATGTTCCATGCATCACGAAATCCATAACTGGTGAGAGTACTGGGTCAACCCATGTCGCTTTCTTCACTTGAGTAGCCGTGACAGGTTTGTTTTCCACCTGTTAAAAGTAAAAGATTCCTTCCTGACCCTGATCTTGATGGTGGGCCGGTAATGGTAGCCTTGAAAGACCATCGGCATTGCAATGCAAAGAGGATTGCCTATACTTGATTTCATATGTGTATCCAGAAAGTATCAATGCCCATTGTTGCATCCAACTAGCAGCCAAATGTAGGATGCCTGTGTGTGGCCCCAAAATTGATGTTGGGTCGATGGTCAGTGACAAGTGTGAACTTCTTTCCCCACAGGTAATGGTGAAATTTCCGAATGCCAAAAACAATGCTCAGTGCTTCGCGTTCTATTTGGGCATAGTTAGTTTCTGCCTTGGTCAGGGAGCATGAAGCAAAAGCGATAGGCCTCTTTTCACCCCAAGGCATAATATGTGACAATGCAGCCCCAGCTCCATAAGGGGAGGAATTGCAAGCCACCTGTAGGGGCAAAGATGGGTCAAAATGTGTCAGAACCCTAGAGTTTACCAGTGAGCGTTTAGCTTCATTAAATGCAACATCACAGGCTTCAGTCCAGTTCCAGGTCTTTTTTGGCCCAAGAAGCTCATGTAGGGGTTTCAGGAGCGTCGCTAATTGTGGAATAAACTTGCCATAATAGTTTAATAACCCTAAAAAAGAGCGAAGTTGGCTTATGTTCTGAGGTAGTGGAGCATCCACGATAGCCTTAACCTTGGTTGGAGACTTATGGAGACCATCAGCATCAATTATATGTCCTAAATATTTAACTGAGGGCTGGAAAAACTTACATTTGTCTCTGTGAACACGCAGACCATACTCTTCCAGTCTTTGCAGAGTAGCTTCCAAGTTCATAAGGTGTTCCTCCTCATTTTTTCCAGTGACCAGGATATCATCCAGATAGCACTGTACTCCTGATAAACCACTCAAAATCTGATCCATTGCTCTTTGGAACAAAGCTGGGGCTGAAGTAATGCCAAAAGGTAAACGACAGTATCTGTATAACCCCTTATGTGTTACAAGTGTCAACAACTCTTGAGATTCTTCTTCAACATGCTTCTGTAAGTACGCTTGACTCAAATCAATTTTGCTAAATTTTTGTCCTCCAGCCAAACCTGCAAAGATGTCCTCAATGCGGGGAAGAGGATATTGTTCTGCACATAACACTGGGTTGACAGTGACCTTGAAATCTCCACAAATCCGAATGGAGCCATCCTTCTTCACTATTGGGACAATGGGTGTCATCCACTGGCTGTGAGTAACTGGCACTAAGACTCCCTCCTTGACTAACCGCTCCAAGTTTTTTTCCACCTTGGGTCTGATGGCAAATGGCACCATCCTGGCCTTCACACATTTTGGTTGGCAGTCAGGCTTTATATTTAATTTCACAGTGATTCCCTTCATGCTGCCCAAGTCTTCACTGAAAACACCAGCATGTTTCATTAGTACCTCTGCTAGATTCATTTCTTCTTTAGTCAATTGATACACTTGTGACCAATCCAGTTGGATTTTCCTGATCCAAGATCTTCCCATTAGGGCTGGGTAATTCCACTTCACCACAAACAGTGGTAGCTTTGTGGTCTGTCCACTGAGCTCTACTTTCACATCAATAGTACCCAACAGGGGAACAGTGTCCCCAGTATATGTCTTCAGAACAACTACTGTCAGCTTAAGTGGCAGATGTCTAAAGTCCTTCTCATACACAATGTTAGAAACTAATGAAACTGCTGCACCAGTGTCCAATTCCGTGCATGCAGGTTTGCTTTCCAACACAGGTGTTACCCAGAATTTATGTGGGCCAGCTGTTATAGACAAAACATGGAGGGAATCTTCCTCTTCCAACTGGGTGTCACTATGATCACCTGTATTCTGCTCTACTGGATGCAGAATTTCCCTCTTAGTCCACCAAACCAACAGCCCGTTTTTCTCAAGTCTGCCTCTTCTGTTTGGCTTATCCTTCCTTTGTTTGCAGGCATGTTCAATGTGCCCTCTCTTACCACATTATTGACACAGTAGTTCCTTACACCAGCACTCTGATGCAAGGTGACCCTGCTTCCCACACCAGTAACATTCCTGTCTCCTTGGTGCCCTGTGGGGCAAACCTCCTGGACCTCTGGGAGCCCGGGGGTAAATCAGGGCGGCTCAGGCCAGTGTGTCCCAGTGATGTCAAGGACATGAGCATGAAGATGGATCGTAATGGCGACCGAAGAAGATGGAAACCCCAGGTCGAATAAGAGGTCTTTGCCCCCCTCGAGGGGTGTGACCCCGATTCCCAAGTAGGCAATGACCTTGTGAAGGGGGTTGAAGTGTGTTAGGGTCTTCTCTGTAAGACCCTGGCCCTGGGTTCATGACTGTAGCCGGGAGAAGGGACAAACCCGGTACCAGGGTTGCCCTCTTCCAGGGCAGCAGTACCAAGTTGGAACTTCCCTTCCCAGGCCTCAGTGGAAGGTAACCAGCTTTGAGTGCGGTACCAGGAAGAACCCAGTGCTGGGGACCCTTCAGTAGGAGGCCGGGCCCAAGGCATGCACTCTTGGACCTCTTTGCGGTGCTAAGGCAAGGTATCAGCGCTGTAGGGGGTTGGAGCCCTCAGTTCCGCAGTCACGTAGGGCCAAGGAGTGAGCAGCTCCCTCCATTGCTGGGTGAAGTGAAAGGAAGGAGGACTTACCATTGGCTTTGGTGGCCTGGCAGCAATTTCAGGAGCTGAAGAGCCTCCACAGCTTCAAAGGCCTCCAGTGTGGATGGCACATGATAGGGTCCAGGCCCTCACTCCTGGAGGGGAGAGCCAGAACGGCACCAGCACTTTGATGCCAAAGTTGACACCAAGCACTCTTACCTATGCTCTGCTGGGGAGCATCACCCAGAGCACCTTGGTGTCTAGCAGCATGAGGTGCTGCCGCCAACGCATGGCACTCAGATGCTTCAGCCCGTTTCTTCAAAGAGGAGGTGCCGGGGATAAGGTCACACAGCACCAAGATGGTGCTGAGCCAAATGCTGATTGTGGCCCTTTATTCACTGCTGGAGCACGGCGCTGCGAGGGCTCCGGCGCCAACCAAGCATGCAGTGCCGAGTTAGAGGCTGATCGCGGCTTTTATTCGTAGCTGGAGAGTGGCGTTGAGAGGGCTCCAGTGCCAACGAACCACGGAGTGCCAAGTTAGATGACGATCACGGCTTTTTAATCATAGGTGGAGAGCGGCGCTGAAATGGGCTCCAGTGCCAGCGAATCCTTGGATGCGTCAGGCATATCCAGTGTCAGCTGCAGAGCCCATTCTTGGGCAATGTTATGCAGCCTTTGTGGACCATAATCCATCCAGCGAGCGCTGACCATGTCCACAAACAGGGCTCATAAAACAGAGCAGACAGACAGGCACTTGCATAAAGGCAAGAAACGGGCTGTTCCATAACCATTGCTGAGGGCAGAAAAAAAAGGAACTGAGGAGGAGCAGGGCTGCTGCCATATATATAGCCTCAGAGCAGCCAGGGGGCGTTGGCCGTCAGCCCTGTCCTGACAGGCTAGGGCTGAAAAGTTTCCAGCCAATTGTGCACTGTGGCACGTAAACACCTAATACTGAATGTATCTGAGCAGCACTCAAAGAACTGGTGTTCCACGATGTCCATGTACAGATACAAGGAGTTGAAACCTCCTGTGATGTCTGCTGAGAAAGGGAGTTTATTGATGTGGCTGTTGGGGTTCATGCCCAAAATATTAGCTAACTCCCTGCCGGCTGAAATCATATAAGCAACAATGGTGGACTTAAACCAAACTTTTTTACCCACAGGATCATAGTTCAGGGTCACCCCGGGTGTTTTGGGATGGCAACTCATGGTGTTGTTCATGTGATCCAGCAAATAGGGTATAGAAGAGTAATAACTTCATCACAGGACGAAATTCCATTTCTTATCTTCACAGGTGATTTCAAAAGGGGCGTCCTCGTTGATGTTGTTCCAGCTGTGAGGGTATTATATTTCCATCAACCCCATCTCCCAGGCACCCTGTAGCTCCAAAGGTTTAATTAGTTGCAAGGCAAAGTTAGAGCTGGTGTTTTGGGGAAACACCTAAGAGTTGGAGTTTCTGGGCAAAGTGATATAAAAACCACCATTGCTCTTTTTTTATTTTCACACTCTCTTTATCTTTGCAGGAGTAATCATTTTTTCTTTTGTGTCTAAACTTCACAGAGCTGAGATGCTTTCATCTAGCTGTTAAACTTATCCAGCCACCCCAACCATTTCACCAAGAGCTGATTTTTTCTCCCTCTTCTTTTCACTGCTAGAACTTTTTCAATCTTGAAAATCCTGTCAAGTTTGGGATTTACTTTTTGTAATTCTTCAGGGTAAAAAGATCCAGCAACCATCTCCCCCCCATAATCTTTTAAGCGGTATATGGCCCTTTGTTAAGGCTTCGTACACTATGAATATCTCATCAGTAAATGTTTGTTCATAACCTTTCTCAAAAGCTCCATTGGTTTTAGATAGGATCATGTGGAGACTTGGTCTGAAGGCAACAATATTAAATTTAATAAAGCCAAGGGCAGAATACCATACTTAGGGAGGAAAAATCAAAAGTAAAACTGCAAAATGACAATAGCAGTGCCAAAAAGAATCTGGGAGTTATAGTGGATCACAAATTCAATACTAGTCAACAATGTGATGCAGTTGCAAAAAAGTCTATCATTATTCTGAGGTATATTAATAGGACTGTTGCATCTAAGACACAGGAGGTAATTGTCCTACTCTACTCAGCATGCCTAAGTCCCCAGCTGGAATACCGTGTCCAGTTCTGGACACCGCACTTTAGAAAGTGTTGCTAAAGTGGAGGGAGTCCAAAGGAAAACAGCCGAAATAATAAAAATGTTTTGAAAACCAGACCTATAAAAGAAAGGTTTAAACAACTAAACATGTTTGATCTTGGCAAAAGATGACTGAGGGGGAACTTGATAACTAGGATGACCAGAAAGCAAGTGTGAAAAATCATGACACGCTCTCTGTGAGCGCATGCATGTATGTTCTCCATGTCTACTCCACGTAGGACAAAAAGTAAAGGGCTTAATCTGCAGCACTGGAGATTTAGATATAGCAAAAACTTTCTAACTTGGTAATTAAGACATGGAACAGAATTTCAAGGAAGGTTGTGGAATCCTCATCAATGTAAGTTTAAGAAAAGATTAGCAAATACCTGTCAGAGACACCGTAGGTTTACATGGTCCTGCGTCCCCAAGCAAAGGGAGATTGAATTTATAACCTCTATGATTCTGCATATTTATTATTTTGCATGAGACCCAACAAAATCATGACAATGCAAATTAAATATCTTGTCTTCTTTTCACTGGACAGAGTATGCCAGTATTGGTGCAACTGGAAAACTTTCTAATATAGAGTCTGTAGAACCATGTTTGTTCGAGATTATAATAGAAAGAAAACCCGGAGAATGGACTGTATTAATAATACAGGAATTTTGAGGTGTGCCTGGAAGCAGGTGAACTGACAAAACAATGTAGCTGGTATAGCAGCTCCAACAGATGCACGCTATTATTTAAAGGAAAGCTTTTATTTATTTCTCATTCACTGGTTTGTTATTTAATAAATCCCAATATCATTACATGGTATTGAAAGTGCGAAAGGAGACTGAAGTAGTTTTTAGGTTAACTTCTGTGTTTAAAACTGAAAACAAAGACCAGTGGAGCATGTGGACCAGCAGGCAAAGAGGAACAAAAGCTTTTGTATTTTATGAGCATAATAATAGTTTGACTAACTTTAGAAGGGAAAAAGGCCAGAAATGGATGTGATGCAATCTCCATCCAGTTTGCAACTATCAGGCAATGTTGCAGAGACATGGAAAAAATATCAAGAGCTTTGAACTATATTAGCATCCTTCGCGGCAAAGGAAAAAAATGATAAAGTGAAATCATCAATCTTTTGCATGTTGTTGGAGAAGCAGCGTTGGACATTTATAACAACTTTGATGAAGGTAAAAAGCATGAAGTTAAATAAAATACTGACTAAATTTGAGGAACAATGCATGCCAAACAGGAATGATAGTTTTGAGAGAGAGTCTAGTAAAGCAAAAAAAGCAAGGAGTCTGTTTGTCTTGTGGCACTTAAAGACTCCTTGATTTTTCTGAGAGAGAGTTTTTTTTAACGTGCCTGCAAGAAACTGATGATACCATAGCATACATAGAGCAGTATGTCACAGAACTGGGGCGTTTCAGTCAAATCTATAACTTTGGTGAGCTGACACATTTTCTGGTCAGAAACAGAACAATTTGTGGCATTTACAGATAATACGTTAACTGAGAAAGCTGATTTAAGTTTAGAAAAAGCTCTCCGGATATGCAAGGGCAGCAGAAATTCTGAAAGCACAAGCCAAAGAGCTGAACTCACCAGTAGGCATTCTCCAGGTACCACATTTGACCTTTTCTGGCTATATTCTTTTATATAAAAAAGCAGAACTCACAGCCGGTTGCTCTCACTGTCCACCAGCTGGTCACCCCATCACTGTTCCTCTTCAGCTCAGAGAGAGAAGAACTCCCTCCCTGTAGTGAGCTCAGTGATTTCAACTCTGTTAGTCTTTAAGTAGTTGCTAATAGCTACTTCCATAACAAAGAACAGGAGAAGCAATAGAGAAGGAGGCAAACTGCCTCAAGTATTGAAACAATGCAACCCCCCCCCTTTTTCTACTCTTTTACGCTGAAACATGCAGTCACCTTTCCTATAAGCCTCTTTTTAACTAAGGGTAGTTTTTACCCCTTAACTAATCCAGACAGATTTGAAACAAACAGAGAGTAGCAGTTCACACAAGGATAGTATTTCATATTTCCCCTTAGCAGAATTACAGATATTGATAGATTTGTGAGCAGACTAACCCCAAATACCATTACCCACTATGCCCTGCACCCAGTATGCTAATCAGCTAATTGTACCCTTTTGTGTTCATGCTAATACAAAACCCATGCAGCTTAGGAGCCACCTTCAGAAGCTGTTAGGCACAGCTTCTAAGCCTGCCTTACATCAGTTAGGCCACAGCAATGGCTAAGATGGGTTGAGGAGTTTTTGCTCACACTGTTCTTCTGCATGTATCAAGAGGTCCAGATGAAGGGACCCCTAGGTTTCCAATCACAGGACTGGGAGGCATTGGTGGTCTACTCCATTGTCCAGGAAAGTGAGGTTATTGGAGATCCAGTCCTTGATGTGGGTGAAAATCAGGACTGCAATGAGCCAGGCGGAAGTTAAGTCTTGCATGTAGGAGCAAGTTAAGACAGCTAATAGATAAGTGAGACTGATACTCCAGAATGTGTCTAAACTGACTCAGGCTCTAGCACGAATACTGCAGAGTCTAGGTGGGAGGATTGTGTTAAGAGACTGAAGTCCAGGTCACTAATAGTGTACATCTGTTCTGGAATGGGTGAATGGAATGGTGAAGGAAGAACTTGAGAGCATTCACATATTTCGGGCTGAACTGGCAGCCCTAAAAGTACCCAGTTAGGGGAAATACAAGGCCCTGGGAGAGAATGAATGGGCGATTTGACTCGGATGCTGGGAGTTGGGCCAGCAGGCCTGGGACGGGTGGCAGTTGGGAGGGTGAGGACTGAGGTGGAGCCCTGAAGCATGGAGGGATAAGCTGGTGTACCTCTGCCGCCCTCTGAGCCGATCATGTACCCCTCTAACATGGGGAAAGGGTTCTTGGATCCTGAGGCTAGCACTCCCCCCTGCCCTTTGGCTGTGGATGGGTTCCCACGTAGGGCCTCTGCTGCTGATTTCTGAGGCATTACTGAGGAAGGAGTGGGGGTGAAATCTGTGGGGGGGTTAGTGCATCAGTGGGGGCCTCTCCAATGAGGGCCATGGTAATTTAGAAAGAAGTCCCAGATGGAGGAGGAGATCTTGAGGCCCTGGTGGGCTGATCCTCCCTCTTGCTCAGCAGAGAAGTCCCTGTTTGGTGTCTCTGCCAGTGGCGTGCTCGGTGCTGGTAAGGGCAAGGGGAGTGACTGGGTACCTGTAGGGGGAGCAAGCCCAGTGATTGGAGGGCTGATCTGGGGTCCCTCGAACTGCATAGCAGGTGGTCTGTTGCCTCTGCAAATAAAGACTGTCCCTCTAAGGGGAGGTCTTGAATAGCCTGCTGCATGTCCTGAGGCAGGCCTGCCTCCTGCAGCCACACGGCGCATCTCATAACGACGGCTGAGGCTACACCTTGGCTTGTTGCATCTGAGGCATCCCACACAGCTGAGTATTTCCAAAGATGCTAGCATGTCCTCCTCTATAAGGGAGTCATAGTCCTCCCTGCATTCCTTGGGGAAGAGATCCCGGAATCTCCTCATGGACTCCCAGATATATAAAGTGTATCTTCCCACCGCCTGGTGATTTGCGATACGGAGCTAGAAGGTGGATGTTGAGTACATCTTCCATCCCGTAAGGTCTAGCCCTTTTGCCTCTCTGAATCCTGGCAAGGGATCTTGGGAATGCTGGCTATCACACCCTATGGCAGCTTCCATCACCCAGGAGCTTGGTACTGGGTGATCAAACAAAAAGGCAATGTCCTCCGGTGGGACCTGATATTTATGGCCCGCTATATACGAGACAAGAGGAATAGAAGCAGGAGTCTGCCAGCAAACCCTGGCGAGGTCATGCACACTAGGGTGCAACGGTATCACTAGCACTTCTGGGGAAGATGTTAACCCCGGATTGAATAGGGGGGCCTGGGCCCCCAATGGGTTTGACCTCTAGACCTGTATGTGCTGTAACACGGTGAAGGAGGTCGAAGTGAGCTATAGTGTCCTCCCTGTAGGACCATCGTTTGGGATTTAAAGCCCTATCAGGGATTGCGGGTGGGGAGAAGTGGTCCTGGGCACCTCAGTACCATGGGAAACTCCTTGCAAAGAAGCTTTCTGTGGTGGGGACCACTTGTGAGATCCGTACTGGTAGGTACCCAGTGCCAGTGATCCCTCACGGGCCTGTCTGCCCCTGTGTAAGGGGGTGACCTCCTTGGGGCTCGGGGAGTGTGATATTCCCCGGCACCAAAGTGCTGGGCTTGCTCTGGCACCGGTGCGAGGAGTGGCCAAGGAGGCCAGTGCTGACAATGAGCTGGTGCTTTGGTGCCGGGACAGGAAGAATGCATTCTACAGCACTTAGTTGTAGAGCCCAGGTCAGTACTGGTGGGCCTTTCTGGAGAGGTAGAGACTCCCTCAGGTTGAGGTACTGGGGAGCTTGGTACCATTACAGGGGATGGAGATTGGTGCTGCTCTGGAGTGATCCATGTCCCCAGAAGGAAAGTGGGTTTTCCTCTCAGTTTTAGAGGCTTGGGAGGAGGAAGTGTGGGCAAAAGTAGGAGGGTCTTTGCCACCTTGAAAGCCTCTGGAGTGGAGGGGATCTCCATGGCCTCCTGGCCCTGGGGGTCCCAAGAGTGACTCGGACAGGGAGAGCTGGAGCGGTGACTGCACTTTGGCACTGAGGTGGATGCCAAGCACATCGTCTTGTGCTCCCGAGGGGAATGGTGCCAAGAGGGCTCCAGTGCTGATCTGGCACACAGTGCCAGTGACTCCAATGACAGTCCCAATTCTCCAGGGGTAGGCTGCCATGCTTGCTCCCAGGCCAACGCATGGCATCTCTGCTGCTTGTCTTTCAATGTCCTCAGTTTACAGGACTGACAGATGGCACAATTGGTAGCATGGTGCGATTCATCCAGGCACCGTAGGCACTTCTCATGGGGGTCATCCCACAGGAAGGCCTTGCCACAAGCAGCACAGGGTTTGAAACCTGGCATTATAGATGGCAGTTGGGAGCGGTCTTCTGGCTCCGGACTCCTACCTTCAGTAATAGCGGTTCTCAGTGGAACGATGTCCACAAACAGATCTTCCAAAGTGAACGGGTGGCTCATACATGGTAGAATCAACAGGCACTTCCATAACCACAAGGAGCGGGCTGTTGCAAAACCATTGCTGAGGGCGGAAAAAGGAACTGAGGATCAGGGTCAGGGCCATACATATAGCCATGGGAGTGGCGATAGGGGGCACTGGCCAACAACCCTGCTCTGACAAGCTAGGGCTAAAAAGTTTCTGACCAATCGTATGCTGCAGTATATAGACAGCTAATACTAATACTGAATGATGTGAGCAGTGCTCGAAGAAGAGCTAACGTAACTAGCTACCACTGTATTCAGGTAACAGGAGTTGATACTTCAGAGCCTTAAATATCACCTATTAATTGCTCAAGGAGGTACCTGCTGTCAAGAAGATATCAGCCAGCCTGTGTAGATCTATAGAAGACAGTACTGGACTGATCCCTTTCACCTTAATTCCATCCAACACTGTCAGGGGGAGTTTGGATCCAATATCAGGATCCAAGCTCCAGCCGGGACTCGCCCTGCTAATTCACTTGGGAGAATCTGAATGAGCTCTGCACATGGACATTTTAATCTTCTTTTCTTCAGTCCCCTGGCCTGGATTTCTAACAAGGAAGATCTAAACAAGGATAACTCCCAAGCTGTTTGGTAATGTCTCTGGAACTTCTTAGAGTCTTTGCAATTCAAGAACTTTGCAACTCAGTTTATCTTTTCTACTTATCAACTGACTTAAGAATTTATTTTCATTTGTGTATGTATATTGAGAATTTAACCATCCTCTTTCCTGTTTTAAAATAAATATTAGTTTAATTAAGAAGCATTTGCTTTAAGTGTGTGTTTGGATAAGATCTGAATTGTTTATTGACCTGTCTGGTAATGTGTCTGATCCTTTGGGATTGATAGAATATTTTTATGCATGATGGAGAACGATTTTCAGTAATCCCCATCATATTTGATTTGGCTGTCTGGGTGCTAACCAAAGGGCTGGATGGTTTTAAGGAAACTGTGTGTTGTCCTTCAAATGACCAGTGAGGTGATCAGAAGCTGTTTTTTGATGGCTTGATAGATCTTATGTAAGAAAAACGACTAATGTTTAGGGCTTTGCCTGCCCCATTCTTTGCACTTTGACCTGTTTAACCTATCCCAGAGACCAAAACTGGGACTAACAAAAATAAAAGCAACTAGTTATTCTGTAACAATTAAACCTTCAAAGGGGACATGCATTGCTAGCATCCAGTATAAAACCTTCACGTACAGGCTCCTTCCTGTTTGTTATAGCACTGTAGTAGAGGGGGACAGTTACCTACTGGCTGAGAGGTAGCTGGGTGCCAGCACTCCCCCTACTGGCCTGAAAAGGCCTTGCATAAGAGCCCAGACCAGAACCAAAGTGATGGCCAGAGGGAGTGGGAGGACTATATAAGGGGCCAGACTAGTCAGCTATGGGGGAAACAGAGAGGGAGATGGTGGCTGACACTGGCAGACCTCCTGCCCTGAGAGCCAAAGAGGCCTGACTGACAGCGAGATCCCCCTCCCCATGAAAGCCAAGGGGAGGAACCCTGGCCAGCCGTGCCTCTAAAGAGAACTCCCCAAGGGGAAAATCTGGACGAGCTTCCCTCAGCAAAGAGCCTGGGGCCAGGGAATCAGCCTGATGCCTACGAGGACCTAGATGAGCTTCCCTCTGCTGGTGAGGGCAGCGCGCTGACTACCTGGGACCCGTGTGATCTGGAGGAACTCCCCCTGGCAGATGAAGCAGAATTACCTGCGTTGCCACCCAAAGATAGTGAGGGCTTGACTGGAATGCTCTGGGGAACCTACCTGGAGGACAATGAGGACTACATACCCCAGATATCGTGGGAGGAAGTGGGAAAGAAGTAGCCCAGGGCAGTTTGGTGAGTCAGCGTGTTTTGGCAGAAGCCCCGCTGACATAGTGGCACCCTAGGCTTGCCACTAATAGGGCCCTGGGCTGGAACGCAGTGGAGCAAGCGGGCCTGCATTCCCCTTTCTTCCCTTGCTGCTATCCAGGCTACTGGGTGCTTGCCTTACCCCTGCTGGGGGTTGAAGGCTTTGAACCAGGGACATCGCTGGCGCTGGGCACAAAGGGCTCGTGCCCCGAATACTGGTGCCAGTGTCCTGGGTCAGGCGGGTCCCCGCCTCTCCCAGTCTCCGGCCCGATTGGGCCTGGGAAGTGGGGCCCAGCCGCCATGGCGGCGCCTGGCCCCGGCTGGGGATGCAGGCCTGCAGACTGGGGGCAGGGCCTAGGCTGGTGCCCCGGGTCCCTCCCTGGGGCAGCGACGCTCCTACTCTGAACTTGTTGTTGTGGACTTGCCTTACCCCCGGAGGGGTTGAAGGCCCTGGACTATTGTTACTGGGTGTTGGCCTTACCCCCGGAGGGGTTGAAGGCCTTGGACTATTGTACTTTGCATTTAGGGGAGCGGGGTTCAGCCCTGCCGCAGGCCCAGCCCTACGCCCTGCGAGGTGGCATAGCTGAGGGCCCGGACACCTTACAAGCACCAAAAGTAGTGACAACAATTTTAGGCTTGGCAGGCTGTGGAAAAACTCAGTCTGATAAAACAGGTGCTCTCACTACGAGATCATACAAGACATTCATTTGGGAATATCATGATCTGTTTCAAGGGTTGGACTGCTTGCAGGATCAACATAAAATCCAGATAAACAAGCAAGTCCCTCCAGTTATCCATCCATGTAGAAAGATGCTATTTGCACACCATGATAAATTCACAGATGAGCTTCCAAGGCAGAAGCAATGCAAGTCATACAAAAAACTGAGGTGCCAATGGAATGAATGAGCTGCCTAGTCATTGTGGAGAAAAATAAGTGAGCTATGCTACACTTATACCTGACAGACCTCAGCAAGCCTGTAAAAAGAAAACATTTAAAACTGACATCCCAAGAACAGATTATGGCTCAATTTGTGACTGCACAATAGCTTAATGAATTGGATATCTCCTCAGCATTTTGGCTAACAAAAATTAAGAAAGCTCAAAAGCAAAACTATGCACATATAATATCCATTTGAAAGAAACTAATTCTTATGCCTATACTCTTTGGCATAATTTTGTGGCATGTTCTGGTAGTGCAGCAGCAATTTGATCTGTGAACATATGAATTGTCAACAGTGTTAACTGGATGATGTAGTCATCTGGTGCTCAGATAAAGAGAAGCATGACTGTAGACTTCAGAACTTTTTGGATGCAACTAAAACAACAAACTTGAAACTAAATAGTGAAAAACGTCCAGAGGGGTAGACGTGTTGGTCTGTTGTACAGTAAAAACAATGAGAGTCCTGTGGCACCTTAAAGATTAACAAATTTCGTCAGGTATTTATGCCCAAAGAAATCTGTTAGTCTTTAAGGTGCCACAGGACTCTCATGTTTAGTGAAAAATGTGTTGTATGGGTTACAGAACTAACTTGTGCTGGAGATACTATTCCCAACAAAGATGTCAAACCTGATAAGAGGAAGATTTCAGCCACTGCAGTTGCCACATCTGCTGAAAGATGTAGATGCGTTCCTAGGAATGGTTAATTGGGAAATTCATACCTAATATACCTATAAAAGCAGTGGCTTTAGATAGTGAAACAATGATACTGGGGTGCAGAAGAGGACAGTTACTTACCAGTAATGGCCATTCTTCAAGATGTGTTGCTTACTATAGGTGAGTGCATACCCAGTGCATGGTCACCGGAATGCTTTTGCCCTAGCCTACCCTCCCCTAGTGCCAACAGTGGAGCCCCCTAGATTAGCACCTATACAGCCTAGTATAATAGCCACTGCTGGCCACATTCCCCCCCATCCCTTCTTTCTGCTAACTCTAAAAGCGGGGATGGAGGGCGGGTGTGGAATGGATGTGAGCAGTGCATCTCAAAGAACGGCCATTACTGGTAAGGAACTGTCCTCTTCTTCGAGCAACTGCTCGCATGCATTCCACTATACGTGAATCGCAAGCCCCAACCAGGTTGGTGGGCGGAGCAGTGGCGTCGCTAGCGTTGGGCACGCGCCCCCCAGTCCCAACACTGGTCCCCGGATCTCCGGCCCAATCGGGCTGGGGGTCCAGGGCCCGATCCCCAGCTGGCCATGGCGGCGCCGTCCCTGGCCGGGTCTCCGGGGCCTGGCTGGCTGCCCGGCAGGCCCCACCCCTGGCCAGGAATAGGGCCAGGGGAAGGCCACGCCGCCGCAAGCAGCTCAGCTGTGGCGCAGCCAGAAGCGGCCGCTGGAAGCCAGGCCCACGCCTGCGGCAGCAGGTGGCCAGGCCCCCGATCCCCGGCCCAGGATGGGGCCGCCGCAGCAGCCAGCAGCCAGACCTGGCTGGCCACCCACGGCCGCGGCGGCCCTGTCCCCGGCCAGGGATCCAGGGCCCGGCCAGCCGACCACCCGCGGTGGTGGTGGTCCCGTCCCCCGCTGGGGATCCGGAGCCTGGCCGCCAGCGGCCACAGCGGCCCCATCCCCAGCTAGGGATAGGGCTTCTGGCAGCGCCACACCACGGCCTAGCACCTCGCAGCCGCGTGGCCCCCCCCCGGCCCTATCCCTGGCCAGGGGCTGGGCCTCTCCCCTGGGGGCAGAGCCTGGGGGGCTGGGCCCGGGCCCCAGGTCCATTTCCCCCCCAGTGACGCCTCTGGGGCAATTCAGGAGAGATGCTTTCTGTATTTTTTTTTTTAAATAAAATTTTCATTCTTTTCTCATTCATTGGTATGTTTAATGAATCCCAAGATCATTACAGAACCTGCATCCCATTCTCTATATGGTACACTGTAATTTAGAGTAAGCAAATTCTGCATTATAACAGGGCATTTTCCTGTATTATACTGAATCGTACTGTCTTGTATTACTGCAAATCAGTAAAACTTGTCTAACAGTACACAGCCTCCCTGCAACATGCAACACTAGGCTGCAGTTCCATTTAACCTGCATCTCAGTACAGTTATACGTTAGAAACTACATCACCATCTCGCTGTAGTACAAAGCACAATGCCTGCCGAATTGCAAAAATGCTACAAATCACTATAAACTGCATCTCAGTGTAGTGAGATTTTCTCCCACAAAAGCACATTTGAAAAATAAATTTGTTAGTCTTTAAAAGTGTCACAGGACTCCTTGTTCGTTTTTGCTGAACTAGACATACAGCTACCCCTCTGGAACTGTATTCCTGCAGTATACCATTGCCATACTGTGGTGCTGCAAATCATCATAGTCTGTTAACACAATAATATGATGCCATCCAACATTTTGCTCCACAATAAAATAGTAATTCAGGACTGTCTTCATCAGAAATTACAATCCAAGTAAAAGTCCTATTTGAATCACAGGATGATTGTCAAATAATTGTGACTGAGTTACAGGCAAGAATGGAAAATCATGGAAAAGTAATAATGGACTTTTATTAAATATAACAATTTGGAAAAGACCGAGAAGCCCTATTTGTTTAAGAAAAATATGCTGGAACAAAATAAGCACTCAAATATTATATTATGCCTGATAATTTTTGTTGGTTTCCTTAAATTTTGCTGCAACTATATTATAGTCATTAATGTATTCTACTGTTCTACTCATCCACTGTACAGGAATTCTACCATACTAATAAAGAAAAAAGTGCTTGTTTCTAACTCCAAAATGTATGCAAAACTGTAGACTATGCAAAGTCAGCTAATTAAAATCAAAACTGTAGAGGAAATCTAATATTGCTGGATCCACAATATTGCAAATTAAGTAAGGCTTTAAATCCCATGTATTTTTGTATTGTGTATGCTAAAAGAGGAAACTTCCAAGTGATCATTACTGGTGTAAGCTAGGTCTAGAACCTGTGCCTAACACCTTCGGGGGGGGGGGGGGGCAACTAAACTGCATGGGTTTTATATTTGCGTCAGCACAAAGAGCATATTCGCATAGTTTCACTATGCATGCAGGGCAATACGGATAATGGTATTTGGGTTTACTTGATCAGAAATCGTCAATATCTGTAATTCTACTGAAGAGAAACATGAAATGCTATCTTTTGTAATATGCTACTCTCTTGCTTGTTCAAACTCTGTTTAGGTGGGTTAAAGGATAAAAGCTACCATTAGCAAAAAAGACTGTTAAAAGAAGGGTCATCCCCTCCTTCTAGCCTGGTAAAGTTAAGAGGGGGCAGGGGTTTAGCATTATCTGAGTCTAGAGCTATACCTGAGGCTGTGCTTCACCCCAGTGCCCCATTGTCAAAGGATAGATCTGGCAAGGCTTCCTGTGAAGTCTTTCGTTTGTTGTTTTAATGGGAGAAGCTGTCTGCAGCTATGGAAAGTTTAAGAGCTGAAATCACTGAGAGAGGCAAACCCTCTCTCTGAGCTGAAATCACTGAAGGGGAGCAACAATAGAGTAAGTGACCACCAGGCGGTGTCAGCGGACAGTGAGAGCAGATGGCTGGATGGTGTGAGTGATCATTGGTGAGCAGAGCCAGTGGATGGTGAGAGTGGAGCGTGAGTGATCAGCAGGCGGAGCCAACGGATGGCACAAGCAGCCAGAGATTGTGAGTGACCAGCAGGTGGCACCAGCGGACAGTTGGTGTGAAAGACATTCCCTACAAGCCCTGGGTTTGTTGGGGACCTGTTCTGCACTGATCCTCCAGATTAGAGCTGGTTTTAGTTATTGGGCTTTTTACATTCTGTTTTTATTACTATTAAAAGTTTTGTATACTACATTCAGACTCGTGCTTGCGAGTGGGAAAGCATAACCCCTTTGGGGGGCACAGGGAATAGTGCATGATTTCCCAGAAAACTGGCTGGGGACTCAAGCCGGTTGGTGGTGTAACATTAATTGAAAACTCCTAGATATAGAACACAACCCTTGTTCTGCCAGCTCGCCCGGGCAAAAGGGTTACACTTAGATGGAATTTTAGCCAGTTTTTCCATTTTGCCTTGGACAGTGTACTGTAACATCTGTAAATGTTAAAACAACTCTTCATATAGTATCTCATCTGGAATTCTTAACATTTTTACAGCACTACATATGTATACACAACTAAAACAACACTATGAACCAAATAGATTTTATTTAAGATTTCAGTAATTGGTTTCCACATCAAACAAAAAATAACTATATTTGAAAAATGTTTCCTAGTAGAGGGGGAAAAAGTATATGGACATTTAGTACTGGTGAAAAGCACTGGATTAATGGTCCCAGCCTTTTCCAAGCTAGATAGAAATGGACTTTCAGACAGGAAGGCCCCAGGTGGCTGTATCTGTGGCGTGCAGCAACGCCAGTGCAGATGAGTACCTCTTCATTTAATGATTCATAAAAACTCCACATGTTCTTGGCTTAACAAGGCCAGAACGGCATCCTTTATACAAGAATTCTGGATTCCTAGTATCAGGAAAGCTTAGATAATAGCTGTTTATCCGAGTTCATCCTTTGAAAGATCTACAGATCTAGCCACACGTTTTTCTCAGCCACCCACTAATAGACTGCCTATGAGGCAAATCAAAGCATCTAATTTCCTGGTTTTTTTAAGCTTCTCTCATCAGGCAGCAGAAAGTTGTCCTCGTTTGGTGTCTCTGGTACACTGCCTGACCACTGACTCTTAGTTTGTTATCCCTTCACAAAAATGGAGACCTACAACCCACCTGCCCTTAGCTTCCAGGACAAGCCCTGACCCACAAGATAACCCAGCTGCCTAAACACACCCTCTCCCCATTCACACTGCAGAGCTATTAAGTATCTGTGGTTACGAATTAACTGCCTCTGGTGATACAGTATTTGTGAAGCATTTAGCAAATGTACAGAGACACTTTGCACAGAGCCTATCATCACCTTAATACTCTTTCTATGGAATAATATCCAAAACAGGAGACTGTAGCTCATATAAAATAATAAACATCTTAAACTGCAATGTCTCACATTAACCCACTCTTCCTTTGTGAAATCATGGGGGACCATGTACATCCAGGAAGGGAGAGAGCACATCTCCCTGTCTCATGCAGGCTTTTATCATTTGTATGGTTTCTCCCTCATGAAGTTGTTGGATAGCTTGCATGGCCTTATTTTCTCCTACTCCACACCTCTTCTTCCTCTCTAGTTTCCCTGTGTTTATTAAACCTCTCTTGGTCATGTAGACACTTTTTAAAATAAAACTTGTCTCCAAAGGATGCAGCTACTTTTTATTTTCTAACCTAAGAAAGTACTCTCATTAACCCTGAGTGTTTACTATTGTTCTCAGTCTGAGGAAGCCTTGCTGTCATACAGGTAAGACATGAGGGATACACATATAGCTAAGCAGTCAGGATACAGCAGCTTTCAAAGTAATAATTAATACTACCTGGAATTCAGAGGCTCGTACAGACATTCTCAAATTGTGTCAGATCTGTACATTCCATTTGCACTGATTTATACACTGAAGTCCCCACAGAAAGGTCCATCAACTCCCTGGCTACCAGCCACGATCAGACAACATCAGGGTCAGCCTTTTGGCCTGCAGGACCTCTGTTAAGACTAGTAAAGCCTCACAATGTATTAGCAGAAAAAAGGTTGAGATTCTTTCACCTTCTTGTCCCATCACCAAAGACAGGTTCCTGTAGCAGTGAGTCTCCTGACTCTCTGCTCCACTGCCACAGAGAGAGGCTGAGATGACCTGTGAATTCTGTAGTCAGCAGAGAACATTAATATACTTCTGTAACCCTTCTGCCAGGGTGGGCTGGCAGAACAAGGGCTGGGTTCTATATCTAGGGGTTTCTAAATAATATTACAGCACCAATCGGCTTGAGCCCCTGCCCAGATTTCTGGGAAATCACGCACTATCTCCTGACCACCCCGAAGGGGTAATGCTTCCTCGCTTGCAAGCATGAGTCTGAGTGTAGTATACAGAGCTTTTAATAGTAGTAAAAACAGAATGTAAAAGGCCAAATAACAAAAATCAGCACTGATCTGGAAAATCAGTGCAGAACAGGTTCCCAACGTGATCCTACACATCATAACAGCAAATGTGAATTCACTAGCAAACCTGGCACTGATCTGGAGAATCAATCATAGAATCATAGGGTTGGAAGGGACCCCACGAGGTCATCTAGTCCAACCCCCTGCCAAAAAAAGCAGGACCACTCCCATTAGATCATCCCAGTCAGTGTTTTGTCCAGCTGGGACTTGAACACCTCCAGAGATGGAGATTCCACCACCTCCCTAGGCAACTTATTCCAATGCTTCACCACTCGCCTAGTAAGGAAGTTTTTCCTAATATCCAGCCTGGACCGCCCCAGCTGTAACTTGAAACCATTGCTTCTCGTTCTGCCCTCTGTTACTACCGAGAACAGTCGAGCTCCCTCCTCCTTGGAGCAACCCTTCAAGTAGTTGAAGGTTGCTATCAAATCCCCCCTCAGTCTTCTCTTCTGCAGGCTAAATAAGCCTAGTTCCTTCAGTCTTTCTTCATAGGGCTTGTGCTCCAGCCCTTTGATCATTTTGGTTGCCCTCCTCTGGACTCTCTCTAATTTGTCCATGTCCTTTTTGTAGTGGGGAGCCCAAAACTGGACACAGTATTCCAGATGTGGCCTCACTAGTGCAGAATAGAGGGGAATGATCACATCCCTTGATCTGCTGGTAACACTTCTTCTGATGCAGCCCAGTATGCCATTGGCCTTTTTGGCAGCAAGAGCACACTGCTGACTCATATCCAGCTTCCCATCCACCATGACTCCCAGGTCCTTTTCTCCAGTGCTGCTATTTAGCTGATCACTCCCCAGCCTGTAGCAGTACATGGGGTTTTTTCATCCCAAGTGCAGGATTTTACACTTGTCCTTGTTGAAACTCATGAGATTCCTCTTGGCCCACTGCTCCAATTTGTCTAGGTCTCCCTGAATCCTGTCTCTGCCCTCTAGGGTGTCTACCGTTCCCCCCAGTTTGGTATCATCTGCAAACTTACTAAGTGTGCAATCTATCCCATCATCCAGATCATTAATGAAAACATTGAACAGAACTGGCCCCAGGACCGACCCCTGGGGCACACCACTTGTTACTGCCTGCCAACTTGACATGGAGCCATTGATTCCTACACGCTGAAACCATTGTTCTAGCCAGTTTTCTATCCACCTTACAGTCCATGCATCTAACCCATACTTCCTTAATTTGCTAATGAGAATGCTGTGGGAAACCGTATCAAAAGCCTTGCTAAAGTCAAGGTATATCACATCAACGGCTCTTCCCGCATCCACAAATCCAGTCATCTCATCATAGAAGGCGATGAGGTTGGTCAGGCATGATTTACCCTTGGTAAATCCATTCTGACTGTTCCTGATTACTCTACGTTCCTCCAAGTGTTTCAGGATGGATTCTTTGAGAAGTTGCTCCATGATTTTTCCAGGGATTGAGGTGAGGCTGACAGGTCTGTAATTCCCTGGATCCTCCTTTTTGCCTTTCTTGAAGATAGGTACTATATTTACTTTTTTCCAGTCCTCTGGCACCTCCCCCGTTCGCCACGAGTTTTCAAAGATAATGGCCAACGGTACTGCTATCTCATCAGCCAGCTCCCTCAGCACCCTCGGATGCAGTTCATCCGGCCCCATGGACTTGTGTACATCTAGTTTCTTTAAGCAGTCCCTAACCTGACCTTCTGTCACCAAGGGCCTCTCTTCTTCTCCCCAGTCCCCCCCAATGCTAAATAGGCTCCCAACAAACCCCAGGGCATGTAGGGAGTGTCTTTCACGCCAGCTGTCCACAAGCGCCACCCACCAGTCGCTCACTCCATTCACTAGCACCGTCCCTTGGCTCCACCCACTGTCCACCGGCTCCGTCCACTGGTTACTCACACCATCAAGTCCACCACTGGCTGCTCTCACCATCCGCTGGCTCTGACCACTGTCCAACGGCTCCATCCACAGGCCATTCACTCCATTTGCTGCTCCTCTTCAGTGATTCAGCTCAGAGAGGGGATTTTCCCCTGTTAGTGATCTCAGCTTAGGGAAAGGGTTTGCCTCTCTGTGATTTCAGCTCCTAAGCCTCCACTAGCTGGAAACAGCTTCTTCCATTAAAATAACAAAGAAAGGCCTCAAAAAAAGCCTAGGCAGACCTATCATTTGACAGTGGGGCCAGGGGGTGAGGCAAATGCCTCAAACATAGCTCCAGATTGAGCTATGCACTCCCACTCCTGTCTTCTCTTTTCCAGGCTGAAACAGGCAGTAGCCTCTCTTACAAGTCTCTTTTTTTGCTAAGGGTAGCTTTTACCCTTTAACTAACCCAAACACATTTGGAATAAGCAGAGAGCAGCATATCACAAAAGACAGTATTTCATATTTCCCTTCAGTAGAATTACAGATATTGACAGATTTGTGATCAGATCAACCCCAAATACCATTACCCATACTGCCCTGCACCCATAGTGTATTTATGCTAATATGTTCTTTGTGCTCATGCAAATACTAAATCCATCCAGATTAGTTGCCCCCCGCCCCCGAAGCTGTCAGGCCCAGCTTCTAAGCCTGCCTTACACTACTAATTATTTTAACAATGAATTCCCATAAAATTTTTCCCATATACCAGGATGAGCACGTGAACAGAGTGAGACACTGGGCAATCTATTCATTTTCTCATGTAAATAAAACTTAAGAAGAAGGCAGCACATCAGATTTGTACAAAGTACATTTAACTGGAAATGCACTGTATTTATGAATAAACATACTATGCTGCTTAGCAGTAAAGCAGGCAGACCAGCCCAACTCGCCACACATTTTGGTATCGGAATAACAGAAAAAGGTCCTAAGACTTTCCTCCAACTCATCGCTGGCACAGAACTGCCAGGCCCCGGCACTTACTGTACTTGGACCTGAGGCCAACTCTAATCATGTATAAGGCTCTGTGGGTGAACGTTGCAGCTACAGTACTTACACATGTTTTTTTCTTGTGTTCCTGCTATTTTCAGAGGTTTCTTCCCGACCCTGCTATACCAAATTGAACATTTGTCATTTGAGTGCTTTTTTTTTTTTTTTTAAGTACTTTATTGACTAATGATTGGATGATATCTTACTAAATAATGGTTTAAAAGTCACAGTGCAGCTAAGTAATTAAAGTGCTAACTGGTTAAGTGGGACAGTATAAAAGGAAAGTATAAAGAGATGGAGAAAAGGTTTGGGCTGAAATCAGAACAGCTGGAAGTCACAACCCATGTCGCACTAAGTGAATTTCAATTCTGAAGTTGTTTGTTGCAATAGTTGTAACTAGCTGTCAGACTGATGATCACATAAACTGTAAAGCTTATTGCTTTGGGAATCTTTCCAAATTCTTTTGGCTACTAAATAACTTTTCCTATTTTGCAGCTAACTATTGTTAAGACTCAAGTTTCTTTTTAAAATTGGCTTTTTCATTCACATTCAACAGTGATCTTCAGCATGTTCCCTCAAGTTTAACACTGAGTAACAATTTCTGAATTATTTTTTTCTGCTAGCACTCAAAGTTTTCTTTTTCCTTTTCTTTTCCAGCTGAGATTCAATAGGCTGTTTACACCATGGGGACCACAAAGCTGCCATACCGTTTTTGTCCTTTGTAAAATATATTCGCTGCTACAATTGCTCATGTCTAAGTAAGGACAGAAGGAAAGTCTTGGTCAGCTTACCTTATCCATAAGAAAATGTACTGTATCTTTATGCACAATACTATCAAAAGTCTCAACCAGTAGTTTATCACTAATGGTTCTGATTTCTGAAGTCTTCTGTTTGATTTACTTTAAAATTACTTTAATACAGGGCTCAAGAAAATCAGCTCCCAGTTAGGCACCAGCGGTTTTATTTTTTGGCCCCCGAGTGTGCTCCTCTACTGCATTTCCACAGCAGTGATAGAAGTCTGGCTGCAAACCCAGCTTCCCATAGTAACCTGGTGCCAGTTTTTGTCAAGCTCTGCCTTAATAGCATTATTTCATGCTGGCCAGGAATAGCTTCATGATCTCAAAATTATCACATTGAAATGCTTAACTCTTTTAATTTGTAAAGATGCTCGTTTTAATAGAATAGCGCAGGGGAGGAAAACATCACCACAAATCCTAGGACATATAAATTTGATACCATTACCTTGGACTTAAAGAGGGGTCTCAAACAAACTGCTCACAGGCTGCACGAGCCACCCCAAAGCTATTTCCTGCAGCCCACGACGACGCTATTGTTCCTGATATCTGCAATATCATTGTATGAAAAGGTTTCAGTGGTGTGGCCTTTGGGCTAACGTACTAGTTTGAGTCTGAGACCCCTGAACAAAGATTTGAACTGGTTTTCTCATTACAAGTGACTTTCCCCTATCACTACCACCACACCTTCTAATGTGTGGCTCTGCCCCCTTTGAAGTTATGCAACTTAGATTTATCAAAACACTCCGACCTGATCCCATGGCTTACGCTTCCCTGCATTTTTTCCTCCCATTCTTTAAGCGCCCCCATTTTTAACCATCTGAGGAGGTGAGATTTTTCTCCCACAGAACCTCATGCATACCTAAATCGGTTAGTCTTTAAGTGCCACAGGGCGCCTTTTTTCACACAGCTGTTTAAAGCAGCCTGCTCGATTGCAATCTCAGGGGGCTGGCTGGGCAGCGCTGTCCCCCCTTCCTGCCTCAATGTCACTTCCTCCCCAACTCTCCCTCAACGGGGCCGCCCCCCAGCCAGGCCCGGCTGGAGACGGTTACTCCCGCCCGCTCACTCACTCACTCACTCACCCACTTACGAGCGGGCCGGCCGCCAGCCAGTGCCCCGTGGCGCGAGCGGGCTGGTGAACGCGCGCGCGGGGGGCGCCTCGCGCCTCAGAAGTCGCGCGTGCGGACACACTGATGAAGCGCGCGTGCGCAAAGGAAGCGCGCGCAACCCATTGCGGCCCTGGGCGGGGGGGGGGGGGGAATTGGGGGAGGCAAGCCCGCGCCGCGGCCCCCGGGGTGGTTGAATGATGGCAGCGGGGCCCCGTCCACTGCCTGCCCGCTTTAAAAGACCGTGGCGCGGAAACGGGCCGCGCCTGAGCTGAGGCGGGCACCGGCAGCCTGTCTAACGGCCGCAACGGCGCACGCGCGCCCCGCAGCGCGAGGACGCACCACGCTGGCGACGGGGCGGGGCTCGCCGCGGTGTCGTCACGCCGACGTCACGGAGGGCGGGGCCGGGGTCGGCCGGGGAGGGGGAGGGCGCACGGGAGGCAGGAAGGAGGAAGCCGCCATCTTGAGCGTCGAGTCGCCATAACAAGGCACCAAGCGCGGGCGAGTCAGAGCCGGGATTTTTATACCCGGGAGAGCGGGGCGCGCAGCCGGCGGCGGTGAGGAGCGGCCTGGCGGGCGGGAGCGGGCTGGGCGGCGCGCGGCCAGGGGGCAGCGAGGCCTGAGGCCTACCCCGCGCCCCGAGAAGGGCCTAGGCCGGGCCTGGCGGGCGGCCCCTCGCTCGCGGGTCTCTCCGCTCCCGGCTGGGCGGCGGGGGTGGCTGCGGGGCGGGCTGTTCGCGTGACAGGGGCTGAGGCGGCGGCTGGCCGCGGGCGGGGTCGGTGTTTGTGGCGGGGGGGGGGGGTCCGGGCCCGGGGGGGGGGGGGCGCGGGCCGTACCGGGCGCCCCGTCCTCTTGGGGCCCCGAGGGGGCGGGGCTGCTCTTTTGTTCCCCCTGCCCGGCGGATGTTGCTGGAGTCGGGGCCGCCGCCGTTGCGCAGATGCATTTCTGCGCCGCTTCCTACGGGGCTGCTCCAGTCCGGCCCGAGGAGAAGCTGTTTGTTGTTAAGCCGCCCCCCATCTCCCCTGGGGAAATCGCACCCGCCCCTCAGCTGGGCACGACCTGCGCCGGGGCCTGGAGCCAGCAAAGCTCCCGCTTTGGAGTGAAGCCCTGTCACTCCCGAGCGGGGGGGCTGGAGTAAGAAGTGTTTCCGCTGCTCCGATCCACTATTTCTTCTCCACGGATTCTGCTGCTCAGTGATTTCATTTCGACGTCTTTGGGGGAGGTGGGGGAAGGAAGGCGGCGCGCTTTAGCCACCCCTGCGCTGGGGCAAATGCAGCCGTGGCCTGGAGCAGCTCACCTCGGCCTCGTACTGAGGAGAAATGAATAGAGGAGTGCGTGTTTGAACGGTAGCAAACAAAAGATGTGTTTTCTTGCGAGGCCCTTTAAAAAAGCCCCGCTTTCTCTCCTCTCCGTTTTAGACTTTTTCATGGAGCGTACTGTGCTCTTTTTAGGGGAAAATCTGAGCTCTTGTTGGAGAAGGGGGAGTGGAGGTGTGTAGTGGCAGCAGCTTGTGTAGGCACTGTGTGTAGTCAAAATCAAGGAACAAGATGTTCAGAGTAGGGGCTTGTGAGTGTTGCTAGTTGATTGCGCTAATTTTTCAGGGGATGTTGCGTATCCTGGGAATTTTAGCTTTGTTTGATTTTTATTAAAGAGTGCTTGGGACCCTACTGTTTGGGCATGGGAGAGTTGAAGATACTAACAGTAAACCGAATCTTTCAGAGGTGCCGCAGGGCTCCTTGTTTTGTTATACAAAAGACAGTGGGTTGATAACCCATTAAAAATTAAAATTAAATGTATCTTTTGCTGTGTATCTCTCTACTGTTCATATTTTGTTTCTGGTTCTCCTCTTTTAGCATAATGCTTACAGTTTTGTACTTTAATAACTTTTATGAAGGGTATGAGTTTTGTGTGCGAGACTAATATTTGTTTGCCAAGCAGTTTAATCATCTGTCTAAATTTAACTTTGTTCTGTGTGTCTGTATTTTCTGAGAGCACTGGGCAGGCCATTCAGAGATCTATGCTTATTTTAGGTGTAACTCAAAGGGTGTTAACTCACTTAAAAGGGGGAAAGCTCCAATGGTACAAATGCATTTAAATAACTTCTATAACTAGAGAGAGTAAACTGCTGGGTTTTTTTTGCTTGGCTGGTTGGGTTTTGTTGGGTTTTTTTTGGTATTCTTGTATGAAATAAAACAGGAAGCAGTTTCAAATTACTGTGAATGACGGAATTGGTTCCACTATTTTGAAATGGAAACACTTTTTTTACAATTTGCTCATTAAAACTAAATCTCTACTTAAAATGAATTTATAATATTCAGATTTCAAGCATTCCAGTTTTCAGCCTTGCTTTGTATATCAGTGGTTCTCAGCCTTTAGCAGGTCACAACACACTTGGTAGCATTTTTGGATCCTCCAGGATGCACCAGCTGACTCACCTCAGGCCAAAGCTGGCCGTTTCCCTGGTTCTCTGCCACAGGCTTAGCACTGTGTGTCAACCCAGTAATGTATCCTGACACAGTGACTGAGAAGCACTGTCCTGTCTTAGTGTTCTGTGACCCCACTCCTCCAACTGAGATGTTAAAGTAATGACATAGTGTCCCCCATGCTTCCTATAATTTAAATTGATCTCCTGTCTTTAATTATTGTGTTAAATAGTTGTGTTAAACACTTGCTGTGTCCTGCACCAGAGGTGGTTGCACTGCAAGGGTGGATGAAGTAATGTTGACTCATCATATCCCAGTAATGTAGGCATATTTGTAAAACACATCACATAAAAGATGCTAAGAATGCATGTTATTACAGCGTTCCACATGGTGCAATAAAATGACAATTGTGAGATCACTTTTAAGTTGGGAAAGTAACTTTTGGTTGTTTAGTTCCAGAGGATAGCTCCTGTGATAGATAAATTTGTTAGTCTTTAAAAGTGCCACAAAACTACTTGTTGGTTTTTTGTTTTTGTTTGTGACACTTGGTCTTCTGGATGTCTTTGCTTACAGTGTTGAGAATTTGCATGCTTGTTCTGGTGATGCCAAATACCAAAATAAATTTGTAATGCTTATGGTTATGTGATGTATTTTTATATATTCAATCCAAATATTAATTGTTGTTTTCTGCATTATTTTCAGATTGAAGTGAGTGAATTCAGATATAATTCAACTTGTTAGAGGGCTTTTTTAAAAATAAAAACAAAAAACTGTTCCACAGCGCATCAGAGCAAGTTACTGCTTTACTTTTGAGTGACTTACAGGTGCTTGCCTGCATTGCAATAAAGGACTCATATATTGAGCAAGACTTATTTATCTCTTCATTTTGGAGAGTCTAATAAACTGTTATTACAGTTTCTGTACTGACTTTCAAAGTTTTGAAGTCTAAAAAGACACCTTTACAAATAAAAACATGAGCACGGCCAGAACAGAGAACCCTGTTATAATGGGTCTATCCAGTCAGAATGGGCAGCTGAGAGGCCCTGTAAAACCAAGTGGGGGCCCAGGAGGTGGAGGGACACAGACTCAGCAACAGATGAACCAGCTGAAAAACGCCAACACAATCAATAATGGCACTCAACAGCAAGCACAGAGTATGACCACCACTATTAAGTAAGTATATACATAAACGTTAAATAATACCTTAAACAAGTGTTTGATCTCAAAGCCTCTCCAATATCTGGTAGATTTCTTGTGTCAATACTTAACATTTGTGTCCTTTCATTACTCTAAAATTTAATGGTGGCTATCAGATGAGGAATATGAACGTATGTGTTCCTACTTGCAAACTGAGAGATCTGGGCAGTTTATCAGTTGTCAGAATTAATAGTCAAGGCATTTTGTCGAGGCCTGTACTACTAAAAAGCAAAGGTTGACGCACTGTAATCCCTTTTCTTGAGAGCCTTCTGAGAAACCACTCATTCAGGAGTGGGGGGGAGATTAGTCTCTTGTCAGATATGCTTGCGTTAAGTCATTATTTGCATTAAGCTTAATACCATAACTTGATGTAAGTTGCAGGTTATGGCATAATGGACCTTAAAGCAGGGGTGGACAAAATAGGCTCACAGCTAGGTGCCAACAGTTTTACTTTTGGTGGCCAGCAGGCACCCCTCCATAATAATCCTGCAGTGGAGCTAGGCACAGGCTACTAAAACTGGTTGCCATGGCAACCAGAAGCACTGTTTTGTTTTGGTTTTTTAAGGCCTACCTTAAAGTCTCTCTGTTCTGAGTATAGTATTGTCTTGTCTCTCCCACTACACACACACACTTTCTGTCACACACTTCAGTTATATGACTTTTGGTTAATATTTCTCATGACATTCTAGAACTAGAGAGAGAGAGATTTTAACACTTGGCATAACAGTTTTCCTTTGAGCTAAACCACTTATTTTCTGTCCTGGAATATTTGCAAAATGTGATTTTTTTAAATGTCTGATCACTCAGTTGAATGCTGCTTTCACTAGCTTTGAATGAAGAGTACCTGGAACCTCTCCCTGTTCCCCGTCTCCCCTGGAATTTCTGAAAACACATAATAGGTGGATTTGGGTATTGGAAATTAGAAGAAAGATCTGTGTCCAGATATAGTTTCAGTTTGCGATTTATTTGTGGTTAGTTTTTTCTTTCATAACGCATGAATGAAAATTAGACATCTTTTATGCCTTTTTAATGCTTAATGAATTTTGGAGAAGTGCTTGCCTGATTAAGAGGGTGCTGTTCACAAAAGTGGTCCAAGATGTAGTTTTTTGTCTTGAATAGTCACGAGTCTTATGATGTAATGAAAATCTGCTTGACAGGTCCAAGTGAGCTGATTATCAGCTGGGGATGGGAAAACTTTTTTCTCTTTTCCTTATGGTGTAGCATTCTATAAATTGGACAAACGAGTGAGTTCTTACAATTTTTCCAGGCCGTAGATGTTAGCACTTGCAACTGTTGGGAGAAAGACGTAGGTAACAGTAGTCTCGTACTATGGTCTCATGTGACATTCTTGCAGTCACGTCTTTTTTTCAAAGATAAAGTCTAATTTTCAGTAAACTAACTTTGTCCTTTAAGTTACTTGTCATACCTGGTTCTGAAATAGTGAGGGGAACTTGATTTGAACAGTTGTTGGCAATTTTGCTAATGGTGATAAGTAAGTAGATGATGATTATCTAAGATGAGGGCAGCATTTCTGGGTAATATAATTAGGTCAGCTTCTTTTTGTGTGGCTACTGTAGCACATCATTTAAATGGATGCCATTTAAAATGCTCTGTGTTTTGAGGCTTGACTTCAGGGACTTCTGAGTTCTGAATCCTGTTTTGTCATGGTTCTCCCTCCTTGCCTTGAATAAAGGGCTTAATCTCTCCCTACCTCAATTTCCATATCTCTGAAACTGGGGAAATATTTGCCTCACAGGAAGGTTACAGTTTTGTTAGTTTGTGTGAAGTATTAATTATTAAGACAAACCAGCATTGTAAGAATACTAACTATGGCTTTTACATTGTAGACCTGGTGATGACTGGAAAAAGACTTTAAAACTCCCTCCAAAGGATCTGAGAATTAAAACTTCGGTAAGGATGTTTTAAAAGTCACTACAAGCATGGGATTAAGGGTGTGAGAAATTGCTGTGACAATGAGCCAACAGTGAGAAAACTGACTTCACTCCTATTTTAAAACTTAATTAAAAGGATAATAATACATTCTTAGAGATATTTGACAAATGTTTTTTCCCTTTCAAGATTATTGGCACTCAAAGGATACTTTCATTACAAGAATGCTACAGGATGTAATCTATTCTTAGTGCTTACTGCAAAATAGATAAAAAGCTTTATATATGTATGCAGATTACTTTGTTCGCTCCCTGGCATCCCAAGCACTAATTATCCCTGTTCTTGCACTGTGCGGGTTTTCGTGAGCTATGGTATGATGACAGAGGGTGGGAAAGGGTGTATGCCTAAGAAAGGAGTTCTCCATCTTGCTGCCTTGTCTTTGTTCTGGTTTTGTAATCTGTTGGTTGTTCACTCGGGCTAGTTTATGGGACGATTTATACGAACTGGTCTTACTGTTCTGCTTTCTTGATTATTCAGGATGTGACCTCCACAAAAGGAAATGAGTTTGAAGATTATTGTCTGAAACGGGAGTTGCTGATGGGAATTTTTGAAATGGGATGGGAAAAACCATCTCCTATTCAGGTTGGTACAGAGCAGATTTTGTGACACTGATTGTTCAGTCTTAGATATCTAATAGTTATTTAAACCTTCTGGGCATCCTTGAGGTCTTGACAGTAAGACTTTCTCAGAAATTAGTTTTCCTGTTACACTCACTTCATAGTATCCTGGAAAATGCCTGGTAATGTATAAATTAGATTTTTTTTTTTTTTTTACCTCTTAAAGGACTTGATGTGTGATTCTTTTCATTTGTAGAGAGGTTAGGGTTGTAGTCTCCCATGTGCTAAAATGCTTCAAGTACGCAAGTAGTCCTTTTGACTTTGATCTTCTCTTTCCATTTTTTGGGGGGAAAAAAACTTAATACCTATGAGACCAGCTAGGCACAATAGAGGTTATAACTAACAAACCATCTCTGCAGAATCTTACTGGAGTTCATCTCATTCTTTAATTGGAGCACTGTGCCAATCTAATGACAAATTTTTATGCAGAGGTGGGACTAACAGTAACTGAGGGATACTCAGGTGGAAGCATATACAACGCTCCTCCCTCATACAGTCCTTTTACTCTTTCTCTGCTTGTATTTCTTTTGTGATATGCAAATTATTTGGTGGTGGCATTTAAAAAGAAATGAAACACTGGAAAAGGATTGGCGTACACACAACTGGACTGTTTCTACTCATCAGCAGAGAAAATGATTCAAGACTTTTAAACTTACTGGCACTCAGTCTTTGTTACTTTGTCCGAAGGATGGTTTTATGCTTTTACTGAACGTTGGAAAGAAGAATACTTTTTGGCCTTGAGTCTGGAGCTGTCTCCATAGAGGATGACTTAACTTTCTAAAGCTAATAAACCCTATCTTTTGATTGTGTAATGTTAGAATAATTCATAAAACATGAAGACACACAAGCCATTTTCTCTGCCGCTCTTTATGGTCTGATAATTGTCTGGAATGGAAGCTGGAGTAGAAGCTCTTTTCTCCATATGGGGCAGGTTTGATAGCGCCTCTTATACAAATCTTTGCTGTTCCTAATATGCATGTACCCTCCGCATTAGGATGATTCCTGTGGTTGCTGTTCTATTCACTCTGCTTGTAACTAGGGTAGACTAGTGGGTTGTTTGAAGAATGGGATACTGGGAGCAAGAGTTTTCACAACTGGTGGGTGAAGTGCTCTTGGTGGTGATATTGGTGTATTTTCATGTCTAGGGTCTTATTAGTGAGTATTGCATTTGCACACTGACCTCTCATATCAGGGGTCAGTTTTAAACAGAGCCTGTTTTTTCAAAAGCTATAGCTGAGGTGGGTTGTTGCATTGCCCTATGCTTGCTTTTCAGGAGGAGAGTATTCCCATTGCTTTGTCTGGTAGGGATATCTTGGCTAGAGCTAAAAATGGAACAGGCAAGAGTGGAGCCTACCTCATTCCCTTACTTGAACGGCTAGACTTAAAGAAGGACAACATACAAGGTGAGTTGAAGACAAGTTTGCATACGGCTCCATCTAAGAACGAACATCTGTAGTCTTGCTGCTGCACACAAGTGTTGATGTGATGGAAAATTTGAAGACTGCAGGTACCCACATAGTTTGATGGCCTACAGATTTATAGCAAAAATTAGTAGATGAATTTTTTCAGAACAACCTGGGGATTTTGGGACACTCTCATTGTCTAAATCCCCAAGCTACTTTGAAAAATCTCAACTAATAGAAATTTTTCAAACTGAAAAATATAGTTTACTGGTGGATGGAGTGTAAATTATGGTTGGCACTACTTAAGACTGCTCACAGAATGCCAGTTAACTTCCAGTTCTTCAACACTCCTTGCCACGAGGAATACCTATGCAGTTTCCATGATGACATCTTAAAAATCTTGAAAGTTTGATTTTCATAGAGTCCAAGTGAATTTGTTTGCAAAGACTATCATTCTTCAGTGCTTTTCTGTCCTTTGAGATGCAAACTAAAAATCTATGCTATAGGTATCCATCTTCTTTTTCAGCAATGGTGATTGTTCCCACTCGAGAGCTAGCTCTGCAGGTCAGTCAAATCTGTATCCAGGTCAGCAAACACATGGGAGGTGCCAAAGTGATGGCAACAACAGGAGGAACCAATCTTCGTGATGACATAATGAGGCTTGATGATACAGGTTTGTATACTTACCAATTAAAGTTGCTGCTCCTTATTGGCTTGTACAGTCCTGCAAAAGCATTTCACTGAAATGTCTCTTTTGAGGTATTTTTGCGCTAGCCTTTTGAAAGCAAGGTTGAGACTTTATATAGCCATTCTACGTGTTTCTAATGGTTGGTCCATGCCAGGGGTCTCAAACACGTGGCCCCTAAAGCTGTTTCCTGAGGCCCGCAATGACATGATCATTACCAATGTTTGCAGTGGCATTGTATGGAAAGGTTTCAATGGTTCGGCCTTCGGGCTAATGTACTAATCCTCATGAGGCCCTCTGCTAGTCCTCCTACAGCCCTCATTGTGATTTTGAGTTTGAGACCCCTGGTCTATACAAACATGTAGTTGCTGCAAACGTGTGTATAAATATGCCCTGGGCTGTGCATTTGGACTTTGGTGCAGAGCACTCTTACATTGTGTAATGCACTTTGATTGGCAGTTCTGGAACAAGAGTACATCTGAGCATATTACAAAACTTTGTGTGAGAACATGTCTAGGAGGTTACTGTAAAGTAGATTTACATCTCCATTTTCCTCACGCTGGTTGCACAGACAGGCCCTTAAAGTTGACTTAGTATCAGCCAAGGCAGCATTCTGTATATTTTGTTTTTTTTTCTTATCTAAACAAAAATTCACAAATGTATTTTCTTTTAAAATGTGCAGTTCATGTGGTAATAGCTACCCCTGGGAGAATTCTGGATCTCATCAAGAAAGGAGTAGCAAAGGTTGAACATGTCCAGATGATAGTACTGGATGAGGCAAGTCTCCTGTCTTAAATGTCTTTGTGGGGGGTTTGGGGGTTTTGTTTTTGTGTTTTTTGGCTTTTTGCAAATAGTTAACAGCAAGTTGTAGCAATGACCCACGTCTGCAGGCTTACTCATTGAGCGCTTCTGGCCGATTGAAGTAGACTTTTGGCCATTAAGCTGACATTGGCCCATATCTGCATTTTGGGGGTGGGGGTAGTCCGGGGTTGAAGAAAGTTTTTCAGCATGTAGTTTTCTTGGGTAGAGACTGTCAGAAGCAAACCAGTAGGGAAAGTATTGTTTGCCATTATTTCTTAGGACCAAGGAGAGACTCATCTGAAATGGGGAACTCTTAGTCTTCCATTTGACTTCAGTTTAAAAGAAGTTTATAACAGTCTGTATAAATTCATATACAAAAATCCAGTACATTCATAGGTTCCAAGGGGTCTCATCTCCTTTACAACACAGGCCATGCAGCTTCCCCTAAGTAATTCCTAGAGCACATCTTTTTAGAAAAACATCTGATCTTCATTTAAAAATTCAGTGGGAGGAATCCTCAGTGGAAGTTGTTCAAATGGCTAATTAGTCTCACCATTTTAAAAATAAACAAGGAACCCTGTGGCAATTGTAAGTTTCACCCATTTTCAAAGTGTCTGAAGTGGGATTTTCTCCTATGAAAGCTTAACTGATAAATTTTAGTCTTCAAAATTGCCACAGGACTTCTTGTTTGTCTTTGAACTAAACTAGCATGGTTACTGCTTTGGAACACTTTAAAATGCAGGCATTATTTTTGGTCTGAATTTATCTGTCTTCAGCTTCCTGCCATTGGATTATGTTCAGCCTTTCTCTGCTGGCTTGAAAAGCCTTTTTGTAAATGTTTCCCAATAGAGTTACATCAGTGTTCCTTCTGGTATCCCTTGAAACAACTGAAATAGAGTGAAGGAGTTGGGAGAATGGGGATGAGAGAATGGAACTTATTACGACTGATATGGACATTGGAGTACTTTGGTTTGGAGGATGTGCTGGATAATTTGCTGAGCCTGACTCCTAGCATTTTGCTGGGGCCAAGTGTGATCTTTGGGTACATAAACTTGGGTCTTGAGTAGGAGTAGACGCTTTTACCTCTGTGTTTGGTACTGGTGTGACTGCTGCAGGAATAGTTTGTCCCCTTCTAGTATCAACAAATCAAGAAAGATGTAGAAAAATTAGAGATGGTTCAGAGAAGAGCCCTGAGAATTATTAGTGTTAGAAAGCTTGCCTTACGGTGATAGACTCAAGGAGCTTAACATGTATAATTTAACAGATAGTTTCCTTTATAACTCTTAAGTCATCTCAAAGCTGGGTGACTGTATAGCAGAATGGTAGATGCATTTATTAACATTGAATTTTGAAGTAATACACATTGGAAAATAAAATCCCAACTATATTTACTAAATTAGGATGTATAAACTAGCTGTAACCATTCAAGAAAGATCTTGGCATTTACTATGGATAGATCTCTGAAAACATCTTTTCTAGTGTGCTGCAGCAGTAAAAAAGCTAACCATATTAGGAGGGCCCATTAGGCAAGGGAGAGATGCAACAAAATATGTCACAATGTAAATTGATGGTATGCTCACATCTCAAATGCTGCATGCAGCTCTGGCTTCATCTCAAAAGAGAGGTGTTAGAATTGTAATAGATACAGAGAAGGGCAACAAAAAGATTTGGGGTATGGAACAAGAGGAAGAGAGTGAGACTGGAACTGGCCAGCTTAGAGAAGAAATGGCTGGGAGTGGGAGACACAATGTGGATCTATAAAAATCATGAATAATGTGGAGAAAGTAAATGTTGTTTTATCCCTTCACACAACATGATGAAGCTGGTAGGCAGCAGGCTTAAAATAAAAGGAGATACTTCACTCAATACACAGATAACCCTGTTCAGCTTATTGCAGTGGGGCGTTGAGAAGATCAGAAGTATAACTGGTTTTGGAAAAGAATTAGATGAGTTGAGAGGAAAGAAGTGGTTGTTAGCCAAGGTACAGTCAGAGTTACTGCCACGCAGTTCATATGTCCCTAGTCCTCCAACTGTCTGAAGCTAGGACTGGACATGAAGGGATGGTTGACTTGAAATTCCCCTGGTCTGTTAATTCTGTCTGAAGCAGCTGGGATTGGCTGCCATCAGAGATGGAATACTGGGCTAGATGAACCTTTCATTTGACCCACTATGGTTGCTGTTCAGCTAAGAGAAGGTTAAGGGAGAGAAATGATCAGACTGTAAGTATCTGTGTGGGGAACAAATTAAATAATGGGCACTTCATTTTAGCAGAGAAAGGTAAAACATGATCCTGTGGCTGGAAGATGAAGCAAGTCAAATTTAGATTTGAAATAAAAGATAAAAAAATGTATCAATGAGTAAATTGGCCATTGGAACAGTTTACCAAGCATAGTGGTAGCTTCTCCATCACGGATGATTTTAAAATCAAAATCAAAGTCTTTTTCTAAAAGGGGTGTTTGGTCTAGCAATTATTTTGTGGAAATTCTATACCTTGTGTTGAGGTTAGACAGATGATCTGCTGTCCTTCAAATCTGTGAATTTCAATTTTAAGAGCTGTACAGTCTGAGGAAGGAAGAGCTGAGGAGATTTTCCATTCTGTAGCTGGAAGAATTGGAAGTGGGGTAGGATACATTGCATTTCTATGCATGTTAAGTTGAACTAAAATATCCCTAGTGTGTGGTTGGTAAATAAATCCAAGGAGTGTTATTCTCAAAGCAAGCTTTCTATCCCACAGGTTGAGGAGAGCAGTAGATACAGTAATTCATGGTTGTCTTGCTTAATATTAATAAAAAATTTTCCTCTAATTGCAGGCAGATAAGTTGCTGTCTCAGGATTTTGTTCAAATAATGGAGGACATTATTCTTACGCTACCTAAAAATAGGCAGATTTTGCTCTACTCGGCCACTTTCCCTCTTAGTGTACAGAAGTTCATGGTAAGTTCCCTCTTGGTGCCCATTTGGTTGTGGAGTGCGTGGATGTGCAGAGATTTTTCCCCTCATGCACGTAGGTGAATGTGCATCATTATGTAAACAGGTTTTTCCTTGGTATGATGCATGGATGAGTATTAAGTTGTAGTCTGGGTTTAGTTTTGTATCCCAAAGGACATAAATGGGAACATTAAATAACCATGCATTGTATCTAGCCACTATTAATAAGAGAAAATTGTTTCTGCAACTGCACTCTTGGGATGCATGCTCCTTTTTGGTTTGCACTCTTCATTTGTGCTTATAAAATTAAGCTTTTGTTAAATGTTCCCCAGCTATCATTAACCATCTGTGAGATTTGTGATAGCATAACTGTATTGCAGAGAGTGTTTGATTCATGTCAAGTGGTATGATAATAGGTTAGGTAAGATACTTAACTTTTGTGAGTAAACAGGCATGTCTTTTCTACTTCAATCGAATTTTGAAATGCTTTATTTCAGAATTCCCATTTGCAGAAACCTTATGAGATTAACCTTATGGAGGAACTGACCTTGAAGGGAGTTACCCAGTACTATGCCTATGTAACTGAGCGGCAGAAAGTCCACTGCCTCAATACGCTATTCTCCAGGGTAAGTATCTTACCGGGCAGTATGGTGCATCTAGAAGACAATTTTGAACTGATTCGTTTATTCTTCAGAACATAATTTAATGACAAAGATGTGTGTTCTGGCAAGCAATTTCCTTAACCTAGAGTGCATGGTGGTTTTTAATCTTTCTGTAAAAGAACAGAGACATCTTAAGCCATTTAGTTTCATGCTGTGGTTTTGAAACTTGAAGCCCAGGAGTTATTTTGAAAATGCTCATGTCTCATTGGATGGCAGATGTCCTGGTTAGGAGACCTGTCATTGTCTTCTCTTTGTAGCTAAAAGAATCAGTGACTTGTAGCTGGAATCCCAGATGCATGTTTTGCCCTCAAAGCTATGTAGGTAAAATGCTGCTGATGTGTAACAACACCTCTCTCTCTGTTCAGCTCCAGATTAACCAGTCAATCATTTTCTGCAACTCTTCACAACGGGTTGAACTGCTAGCCAAGAAGATCTCCCAGCTGGGCTATTCCTGCTTCTATATCCATGCTAAAATGAGGCAGGTAAGTGTGCAGCTTTAACAATTTCTGTAAAAGCAAAGGTTACAAACTTAGTACAGTTGTGAATTAAAATTGTAATATTTAGTCTGGTTTTGCTGGTCATTCAAGAACTGCCAGCTCCAGTGTGGCATACTTTTTCACTTTGACTGTGTGTCTCAAGTTTGGGAGCAGGTTTCAGTAAAGAAATCTTCATCCATATTTCTTCATATAGCAACTCAATCGTGATCAGAAGCACCTAACTACCATGTAGAATATGAAAGGTGTGTATCAAAACTGGTTTTAATTAAAGTTGGCTTTATGTAATTTCATTGATTATGTTTTCATGATGTTAGATCTGGTCTTAGGTATAGCTCCAGACTTTGGTAATGATTGTCTCTTACTGATATGCAAGGTCACTTCTCACCACAGTACCAAACATAACTAATAGGCTAATATGCCATTTGTACCTAAAAGTCATTTTGAAAAACATTAATACTCCCTGGGCTGTAAACAAGCTTGTGTGGTGATTTTGACTGCTTTCACTATTGAATATACATTGACAGCTGAATGGAAAGTTGATCATGGAAGTCTAATTTCTGCCTCTCATTAGTGATTTTTAACAGCGCAATGCGTACTGATTTACACATGTCAGGCCTATAGTTTATTTAAACTGATTGAAGATGGATACAGCTTTTTTTTTTTTTCTTGTTTGACATGGCTTTAGATATGTAAAAAAATATATGGTAATTGAAAAGTAAAATGAGAAATGAGTAAAGACCTTGAGTTAACAGCCTGTGACTTTTTTTCATGCCTTGATATATTATTAATCTTATCTCTAAGCAGTAAAGTAAATTGAATATCTTTACTCATTGTCTTGAAAAAGACCTGATAGGCAAAACATCTGGAATGAAAAATACGTAACTTTGCACACTTCAGACTTTCTTTTGGGCAGCTTTAATTAAAGTCCACTGACTCTCCAAAAACTTGATTCTAATCCTAATTTATTGTGACTTCAGGGAAATCACTTCATCCAGGGGTCTCAAACACGTGGCCCGGGACCTTCATGCAACCCCTAACGCTATTTCCTGCGGCCCGCAATGACACAATCATTACTGATATTTGCAATATCATTGTATGGAAAGGGTTCAGTGCTGCGGCCCTTGGGCTACCATACTAAGTCTCATGCAGCCCTCTGCTAGTCCGCATGTGGCCCTCATGGTGATTCGAGTTTGAGACCCCTGAGTTAATCTATCTGTTTCAGGCCTTCTCTAAATACAGTTGAGTAGATTTTCAGTACAGAAGCTAATATAGTTAAATTGATACAATGCAGTTGTGTGGATGCTTCTCTGTTAGAGTGCTTTATATCAGTTTTAGTTTGAGGCACTCTTAAACACATTGTCCAAATTGCATCAATTTAACTATGTCAGTTTTTAGCCAGTTTAGTTAAGTATCAATACCCAAAAATTGTGCTGAAGATTTTTTTTTAAGCATTTTATAAGATGGATAAAAGCACAGTAAATGATGGACGACAAGAGTAGTAGAATTCATGTTTCAGTTTGTGAAAACTTTTTTTCCTGTTTCACTAGGAACACCGTAATCGTGTATTCCACGATTTCCGAAATGGCTTATGCCGCAATCTTGTTTGCACTGGTAAGTGTTTCTTTTTTTCAGTTTCTAAAGGTGATTGTAGCAGAAAAGACAGATCACTTTTGGAGTTGGCAGCTGCAGTCAGACCAGATACTGTCAATTCACCTCCCTTTTATCAGAATTGAGGAACCTAATAAACTTGCCTTGAGTAATCAGAATCTTTTAAGACTATCAGAAGTCAGGCTGGAAGGGGCCTTTAGAGAGAGAGAATCTAGCCCAGCCTCCTCTGCTGAACTGAGACCAAGTAAATGTAGAGCATCCCTGACAGGTATTTGTCCAGCTTGTTCTTAAGACCTTCCGATGAAGGGAACGTCACAACCTCCCTGGAGAAGTCCCTGGGTTTAACTACCCTTATAGTTTAAAAAAGTCTTAATTTCCCTTTCTGCATATTAATTATTGCTTGTACTGCCTTCAGTGGATGTGCAGAACAGTTGATCACTGTCCTCTTTGTAACAGCCCTTAACATACTTGAGGACTTATCAAGTCTTCCCTCAGTTGTCTTTTCAAGGCAAAAGTATTTATTTTTAACCTTTCCTTAGTCAGGTTTCTAAACCTTTCTTCATTTTTGCTATACTCTGGATGCTCTCCAGTTTGCTGACATTTCTTCTTAAATTTAGTCCAGAATTAGACATGGTTGTTCAGCTAAAGCTTCACCAGTGCCAAGCAGAGCTGGACAATTAACTTCCATGTCCTTATAAAGTTCCCTTTTTTAATACACCTCAGATATAAGCCATTTTTATAGCTGAATCATTGACTCATTCAGTTTGTGATCTGCTATAACTTCCAGTTCCTCTTTTGCAGTACTACCACCTAGCCAGGTTTTCCCTAGTCTGTAGTTGTACCTTTTGGTTTTTTTCTTCCTAGGTGTAGTACATTGCATTTTTTTCTTTATTGAATTTAATCCTGTTAATTTCAGACTAATTCTTCCCTTTGTCAAGGTCACTTAGCAGTTTAATCTTGTCCAAAGTGCTCCAAATCTCTCCCATTTTAGCATCATCTTCAAAGTTTATATGTATTCATCATCCACTGTGGGGACCGTTCTGTTGTTCAGGTTTGACAGTGAACCATCAATACATACTTTGTGGGTATGATCTTTCAACCTGTTATGCACAACCCCCTAGTAATTCAATCAAGACTGTTTCCCAAGTTTCATTGAGAAATGAGGAACTATATAAAAAGCTTTAATAAAATCAAAACCAGTCACCCTGACAAAGGAAATTTTATGGTGATTTGACATGATTTGTCTGTGTTTTTTCTTATAACCCTGTAATTCTCTAGGTGCTTACAAATTGATTGTTTAATTTGTTCAGGTATCTGTCAAGTGTTGGAACGAGATTGTGTGAGAATGCTTAAAGTCAGATTTCAGGCACATATGCCTTCCTCCACCAACATTGAGTTTTAAATTATGAATGTTTCTGAGGCATTGAATATCTGCATTTCTTTTGAACCATGTTTCATCCTTCCTGCTTCCTTGCAGCTCTTACTCATGTCCCACCTAATTGATTGTAAGAGTAATTTAATTATAAAACTACTCTTTTTTGTTAGTCTTGACATGTGGACTACTTTTTTAAGATAGTTACTCCATTGCTTGCTTAGGATAATTTTTAGGAGCAGCTGAAGTCCCCTCATCTCCGGGCCTCCTCCTCCGCCGGCCCCCCCCCCCCCCCCCCGCCAAAAAAAAAAAAAAAAAAGAAACCCCAAAGACTTGTTTAACCTTTTTTATAACTTTATCACCTTCCTTTAGGGGGCTCTTGTTTTTTCATAGTAGTCTGTCCAAGTCCCTACTACTCTTAAGAGCATACAGATGTGTTGTATGTAGCAGTCATTACTTTTTTCTCATCTTAAATTGGTGGGGTTTTTTTTGTTAAGCGCAAATGACTAATTGAGTGCCCAAGTTTTGACTAACTTGATACAAAAGTAACTTTTTTTTATCTGGAGAAGTGTAACTTACTTTTACATGTTACTGTTTCAAACTATTGAAGATCAAACTTGCCCATGCATCTTTTGCCACAGCTTTAGTGTTTTTAATTTTGTAAACATAAGTTAGTTGAAATATGTAGGTACTTGATTAAATATCTGTACTAACTTAGTTCTGTTACATTTTTAAGGGTTTTTAAGATCAAAAAAAGTAAATTGCTGCTAGATTCTCAAGATTTTTATTTTTAAAAAACCTGAGTTGAATAGTTTTGAACAGAAACACAAAAGAACCATGGGAAACTGCAGTCTTGCTTTCATTCAGTCGCTTGACAGGATGTGCCATTGCACAACCTCTGTGCTGACAATACAGTTGAACTAGTTGCTGATTGTTGCTGAGTTCATCAGTTCAGTATGTGATTGGAAGCTTGTGTTTTAATGATAACTTTTAATTTCTCCAAAATGCATCAGAAGTGAGACAGAATAGTTACACTAACTGGAACTCAAGTTGTATAGGCTTTAAGACTCTCTTAGCTGAGAATGATGTACTTCCCCTTCAAGGGGAAGAGTTGTTGTGAAATCAGTGCTCAGAAGTAGACAAATCTGCAGAATGTTAGAGTTGCTGTTCCTCATGTGAAGGATCTTTCAGTGTCCGGTCTAGAAAATGTGCATCTTGGTGGTACTTTACAAGGTTATCCATGTCCAAAGTGAATGAGGGAAAGGTTCTTGAACAAAATTACATAAAAATAGCGCCAAAAAAAAAACCAAAAAAAAGTGTTGTGGCATTTAAAGACTAACAGATTTATCACATGAGCTTTCATGGGAGAATATCCCTCTTCGTCAGATGCTCTTCAAAGTGTCTGGCAAAGTGGGATATTCTCCCACGAAAGCTCATACGATAAATCTGTTAGTCTTTAAATGCCACAGGACTCCTTGCTTTTTTTGCTTTATTAGACTAACACGGCTGCCCCTTTTGGAACTTGGTTAAAAATAGCAGTTCTCACAGGTCAGAGTCACTATCCAGTTTCTTAAATATGCTAACCATGTTTTTAAGGGTATTTTTTATCAAACTGAAGTAATCTCTTTTGTCATGAGTAGCCTCTTTCCTCAGCTCTGCCCCCGACCCCCTTCCTACTAGCATAGTGTTTTGGTGAAATAAAATCCTTTTAATTAAATGGAATTTTGTTTTCAGATCTGTTTACCCGAGGTATTGATATCCAAGCTGTGAATGTGGTGATAAACTTTGATTTTCCAAAGCTGGCAGAGACATATCTCCATCGCATTGGCAGATCAGGTGAGGGAAGGGAAAGGGTTCTTCAGAAAAGCTTGCTGCTAAATAAACTACTTACTACTGCTCAGATTTACTTTATTCTTGAATAGTGGGTATTTCTGAAACGATTTGAAGCAACTTGGTGGGGGGCTTTTTGGCCTGTAGCAAGACAAACTTCTTTCTAGTTTCACCAAGGAAATCTGTGTAAAGACATTGTTTTATGGTGTCATGTTGGAGCATGATACAAAACAGGATTAAATGCTCAGTGTATTGAAGTTGCCCCAAATATCTAGCTTTTTAATTTTTTAACCAAAATTTACTACGTGTCTCCTATTGCTGACTAGAGTTTCTTCTCTTGGGTGTCTAAGGAAATCTTCACTGATTCTGCTGCATCAGGCTCCATAGATTGACAAAGCAGAATTGATTGAGCAGGCAGTTAGAGACCTGCTCCCTCAATCCTGGAAATGCTCTCCATTTGAAGTAACTCCACCTCCTAGAAGAGGATAGTGCTGCATCCACTGGAACATGTTTTATGTCAGTGAAGCCACCACAGCAAGGGAGTGCAAGTTGACAGGAGAATGTGCAGTCCGCATTACATAGCGTGTGTATCTCCTGTCAGCGCAGTGGAACAGCATAGACTGGACCTAAGAAAACTATTCCCAATGGCTGAATGCATGTGCATATTAAAGATCCTTTTTATTTGGGGGAAGAGGGAGAGAGTTTTATTGATATTGTGGGCCATTAACAAAAAGACCCTAATTATAATGTCTTGACACATAGATACATATTTTAACACAGAATTAACAGTGATAAGCATCACTTTGCTTATTAACATTTCCCTATTTCCAAAATAGTGCAACTAGTCACCTTACCTTTGTATGTCTATTTGTAACCATTCATACTAACAAGGGGGGGGGGGGCGAATATTTTTTGGAGTTGAGTGGCAGAAGGAAGTTTCAGGAGAAAAGAAAAAAAAGGCTAAGGGGGGAGGAGGATGTAGTTATCTTCTGATAAAGCACACATGTAGTTGTGATTGTAACTTTTTTCCCTCCTTGTGCTCCAAAGATTTTTCCCGAATGACTGATTTGTCAGTTGATTCCAGTCTAAAATTGTTCATTGCTAGAAAAAGCACATCATAGAGGACTGAATCAGTAAAGTTTCAGTTCAGTTGTTTTTTGAGTTCTGTTGGGGTGAGCAAAGAGTAGAAAATGCTAAACTTTGCTTTCTCCTCCCCCCATCCTTGTTGAACTAAAACCACTCGACGCAATTACTGGATTAACTTTTCAATAGAAATGTCACTGAATGGAGACCAGACACAGGACAACAACCTGGAAGAAGCATATAGAATTTAATTAGCATATTTTAATTATTCAGTTTTATCATCTCTCCCTCTTTTGGGAGCAGAATTCTTACTACTTATTTTCTAAAATTATTCTAAAAATGAATAATCAATGTGGATGTGAAACTTGAAATGGTTGCTGTACTGATTGTGCTTGAGGATTTGGATTGGTCAGTCTTTTTTTTTTTTTTTTTTTTTTTTTTTTTAATCTACATTTTTTATTGCTGCATGATAATCATATATAATCTGGGCATGTGACAACCAACAGACTTGTGTGATAAGGTTGTCACTAATTCAGTATGTTTTGTATCTTTTTGTTAAGGTCGCTTTGGTCACCTTGGCCTGGCCATCAACTTGATCACCTATGATGATCGATTCAACCTGAAAAGTATTGAGGAGCAGTTGGGAACTGAAATTAAACCCATCCCAAGTAACATTGACAAGAGCCTGTATGTGGCAGAATACCACACTGAACCTGTAGATGATGAGAAACCTTAACTGTGTGCGTATGTGATTAATTTTCTGAACACTGAATTGAGGTGGGGTGCATGGCAGTGGGAAAATAATTAAAGGCAGGTAGAACAAGTAGTGTGCAACAAGGGAGAGCAATGTAGGGGATGAAAATAAACATGCCTCATTGCATTGACTAGCTATTACACAAAATTGTGGGTCTTGATTTCAGTTTCTTTTTAGAAATTGGCTTTTTTAAACATGCAGCCACCATTAGGTGTTGAGGAATGGCCTAGTAGATCAATTCAAGGAGACTGTTGCATACATGAGGTTCAGTAAGGAAAAAAGTGTAGAAATGGCAGTGTGAGAAGTTGAGGAAACAAATACATGAAGCTAGCATCACTGGCATGGAGAAAGCTGATGCAGCAAGGTGACTAAATGTGTTGGAGAAGGACAGAGCTGGGAAGAGCCTTGAGTATGAGGACACAAATCTGGAACTGTGTGGTGAAATGGAATTTAAGTACAGGGGCTGAAAGCAAATGTGATGGGTAAGAAAAATGTCTGAGCAGATGTGTTTTGCATTGATTTTGGGAGGAGCAGTGGGTGGATTATGGAGGTCAAAGAGGAGTAGGTTGGAGTAGTTGAGATGGAAAGGTGGTCCTGAACTAGAGTTCTGACACTGCTAAAAACTGAAGGATTTAGATGTTGCCTAGAGATGAACAAGGAAATGGAGAGGCCTGAGATGATCCTTGATTTACAGACCTGGGAAATAGGGAGGACAGAGTGATGTCAGCAGTGAGAAAAGGAGGGAATGTTGAGGAAAGATGTATTCTGTTTGGGCAGTGGTGAGCCAGGCACTTCACCTATTAAAATGAACTGGTTCATGCTCCCAGGAGCCCTCTTCCTGATCTGTTGGAAATGCAACATTTGCTGATGTGGGCTCCTTGAAGGAGGAGAAAACTGCACGTGTCTATAATTCACTTTGGCTAAAACTAGATAGATGTCTTTAAAGGACCTCTGAACCATTATTCTCACTCTGGTGCTAAGAGTCAGATTCTCCTGCTTATGCTTCATCCTACCCAGAAAACATGTTTGTAGTTGAAGTAAATCCACGTTTGTGGACTTGTAAGCTAGCCAGGGCACCCCAGTTTATAATTCAGTAGCATAGACCTCCAGGGGCTTTGTGGACAGTTGATTCCTTATCCTCCCTCTTTCTACTATCTATGGTATAGGGGGGAAACTGGGATTTGAATCAAAAGATAATTCATTTTGTTTTCTGGGAGCAGGATATAAAACATTCATTAGTGGTCTTAATGGAGCTCCTTAAACAATGCAAAATCTTTTTTAGAAAGAGCTTCGCTAGAGAACTAGATGTAGGAAAGACACTAATCTTGAGGAAGATTTAACTATTTGATTCCTCATTGAAAATACTGGAGGGCAAACTAATTCTGGTCGAGTCCAATTAACTTGTATCCATATTAAAGCTTTCAGAGCAGCCTCCTTTGAAGGAAAAAGTAACTAAATTTTAATATCTTAAAGATTTAATGTACAGGAATTGGTTGAAATTATTTTTTTGAATGCCTCTTGAAAGATAAGTAATGCTAGGTTATCTCTGAGAGCTGTCATTGAGAATCATGGAAAGCAGAAAGCCTGCATTGCTGGTTATCTGAAGCAAAGTAGCATAGCCTGGCGTAGGGATCTAGGTGTTTGAAAGACAGTAGGTTATCAGTAGTAAGCAAATAGTTCTGAAATCTTTGATGAAAATAGCTTAGCCAATTTACCAATTGATTTCCTTTCCTTTTTTTTAATGTATTTTTTTCTGTGCACTCATCGGTTGGGCTGTGTTTCCTTTCTGTCAGTACAACTGGCAGCTTCCTGTTTGTTACTTTATTCAACAATTGCTTTGTTGTAAAAGAGGTCATCAACATCTGCAGTGGTGTGTTCTTTTATTTTGTAGAAAATGTTAGGGTTGAGTAACTGATCAACCAAAGTTTTTTTTTTTTTTTTTTTTAGAAAAGCAGCTAAATCATAGAATTAAATTACTCTTGTATGTTCTTCAGTTCTGAAAATAAGTTAGAGAAGGCTAACTGCAGGATTTTTATTTTTTAGACTTTGATTACAAACACCAGAAGCTGAAGAAGCCCTTTGATCTGGATCTGTGACACGTCGTTTCTTTAGGGATACCCTTCTCTTTGTGGGTTTTTCGTCTTCTTTTCATTTTGGAACTATGAAGACTAAAGAGCTCAAACCATGTTTGTTTTGTTTTTTGTTTTGTTTTTTTTTAATTTGGCGGCAAGGAAGAAAAGATAAAAGAAGGAATACCTTTTTTGTTTTTTTTCACTTGTTTGCACTGTGTGCTGATTGAACATTAGTTGCACTAAACTGTTGGTTTTTAAATTTTTTCTTTGGGGGGCAGGAGCAGCAAGGGAAGAAGAGAAACCCTGAAAAGAGAAGAAACTTGATGAACACAACTTGTCTGCGATTTCAAATTCTCCAACAGCTAACTGAGTGCATTTCAACTTCTCCCTGGTTACTCATCTGTTTTTAAGCGAAACAGCTTGTTACTTATTCGTGCAAAGTGCCTTATGCTATGAGACCATTCAGAATATCACTTTTCCAATACAGCCCGAGGAATCAACAACTTTTTTTCTTTCCAGGTCAAACATCACCAACCCTTCTGCCCTCCCCCCACACCATTCAAGCCTGGGGCTGTGAGATGAAACTATCAATAATGTAACACTCTTTTGTTTCACTTTTTTTTAAATTGGAGGAGTTGATATGCAACTGCAGTTGACCCACACTGTAAATACACGTATTTAAAACAAAAAACAACTAAAAATCTGGGCTGATTGGGTGCAACATCATAGCTCTGGAAGGAAAGAGCAGCCTATCATCTTTTGCAGGAGCCATATGAAAAGCCTGTATGCTCTGGCAGAACACTAAAGACTGGTTTCCATAAATCTCCATTAGTAGTTCCAGCACTTGATATGTAGACTTATTTCAGAGCCATGTGGCCCTCTTTCCTTTGGCGCAGTGTGTCCCATAGAAAATTGGATGTGTATACTTGTATAAACTTGTAAATATGTTTTTTTCTGTTTTGGGTTCATATATAACTTTTTTTTATGAAAGTTGCTGGGGTTAAAGGGATTAGACTGATTATGGGAGCAGCTAAAGATGAGAGGGGCTCAGTTTTCTGCAACACTATATACTGAAAAATGCTCTGATCGCTATGAAGAGCAGGCCTAGACAAGTATCTGTTGTCAGGTGGGTTTGCTCTGGTGCTTGTAACACTGTCCTGTGCTGCTCTTTTGGAAGAGATTCGTGAGGTTGGAAAGGCCTCAAAAGTCCGTAGCTCAACTTCTTTGAGACGCTCTTTGATTTCCCCCTTAAAATTCCCAGAACTTCACACACTCTGAAGGGGGTAAAGACCTGTTTTCCACCTTGGCAGGAGGGAAATCCAGTGGTATCAGGAGTACTGAGCAGAACATAAAAGGTGTGAATTTGGATTTAAAAGAAACAGTAGAAAACCAAATTACAAACAAACTGACAGTTTTGGAGCAATGTTGGATGATTCACCACCTGCAGCATTTTGCATACTCTGCCCGAAACAAAACTGTAGATTTGAGCAGGTAAGGGCAAACCCTTTAATTTGTTAACTTTGAAGCCACAGTAAGCTGCTTACCATCTTCTGTGGTCTTGGCATGAGTTGCTGTCTATCATTCTATGTCGTATATTGCACAAGAATGCTTATGGTTAAGTAGTGTTGCTTTTAAATTGTGCCCCTCCCAACATGCTTGATGTTTGGCCTGATCTACAGGCAAAAGGAGTGAGACAAATCAAAACCAGTAAACTTTTTTTTTGTTTTGTTTTTTTAAATTCCCTTTTAGCCCATTCAAATATAGTCTGTCTGGAGGCACCTGTTTGAAAGCAATCTTTTGGTCCGTTGTACTTTGCATATACAGATGCTGCACTCTCACAATGCTTGCTTACCTGAATACATGTATGGGAATTAATCATCATTTCTCCCCATTTTTACTGTAAAAAAAGTGAAATTGGGAAGGGGGAAAAGGCAAACTTATCCATCCTACTTTTTGAGAATCAGAAATAAAACCAGGTGCCTCCTGGTGACAGCTTTCAAGATGAAAAAAAATTGTCTTTTTTTTTTGTTTTTTTTGGTCTACAGTGACTCCATAATAACTGTAGCAAAAGCTGCACTAAAGTACACATGAGCTTGGTCACAGGCACTTTGTGAGCCACATAGTTGCATCCAGCTGCCAGATACCAAATGTAAACAAGTAATTTTGGGGTGCTTTTTGGGGAGGTGAAAGGATTTTGTGATTGAGTTTTGACCAAAAGTAAAATCTTGCTCTTGTACTGCAGCCAGCTTATGATTTTTTTTTCCAGTGAGACAAAAGAGGGATCATTTCTGTGCAACAAAGAAAAAAAAACGTGTAAATAAAAACTTTATCTTGTGACAGAGCATACACATGCAACAAGAAAAGGGGTAGCCATGCTGAAAGTCAGAAGTGTATGCTCTGCCTTGATTTGTGGTAGGTTAGCCTGGTGCCATGTTCTGATGGTCCCTCTTGAAGCACAGTAATTTTAAATTGAAGTATTAACTCAGCCTCTGAGGATTGGCACTTACCTAGACTATCGGGGGCACCATTTTTAGGTGGCTTTCTCTAGAGGAAGGAAGCAGTCTGATTCTGGTGCTAATAGGCTATCTCCTAATAGAAGTATGTGAACATGCAAAAGGAAAGATGCTCCAAATTACTAGGCAAATCCTAGTCTTTGTTTGTCCCCCATTAACAAATGTGTAAAAGTTGACTGTTGGATTTCTTCTGGCTTCTTATTTTTACAGACTACTTGCCCACATTTCCATGTATTCATTATTTCAAAATAAGTACCTGCTTTTAATAACCTTCAGGTCAAAGATTCGTTCTACATGGTCAAGTTCTTACTAGGATATTGAGAATTTTGTGCATTTCCCCCAAAAAGCCTGGGACACGTATATCTGAGATAGACCTTGTATCTTAAACCCCACAAAGGAAAGGAGGTGGTAATAAAGTGGGGCACAAGTCTGTAGCCAATTGAATTTTGACTAAAAATCTAGACTGGTTTCTCAGTTTGTTATCCAAATGAGCTGCTGTAGCTCCAGGGTTTCCCCAAGGGGAGAGGGGGGTGGGTTGGTTTTAAGTATTTTAATTTCCAGAATGAGATGGGAGCATCTTTCCTTTGCCTTCTGCTTTGTGTCTGTTTATCTAGACCTGGGTGAGAACATGAAAGCTTGACACAAAGTTCTTGCATATATATTGGTATCAAATCATCTCATTCTGACTAACTTTGATCTTTATTTTAGGGGGGGGGGTGTCTACATCAAGGATTTAGAAATGCTTCAGATGGTGGTTCCATCCTTACTGACATAATGCTGGCATGAAGAGACCACCATTCTGCCCTTGTACGTAAAGTCTTGTTCTGTTTAGCCTTTTACAGATATATGAACTTTTGTCTCTCTAATGCTTGGAGCTTGATTCTCTTTGTGTACTTTTTATTACCGGCAATGGACTAGATGGTGCTGCCGGTGCCAAAGAGCTTATTGGTATTCCTGGGAACAGAGCGACCACTGCTCTCAGGAACTAGAATAGTGTTGCTGCCACTGTAAAATTTGGTTAAATGTGTCCAGGCCAAGACTGTTTGGATGCCATGACTCTTAGTCCAATTTTATACCAAGACTTTGCTTTACAGCATTTGCGAAGAGTGAAAAGAATGTCAGTTGAGAAATTGGTATGTGAGGAGGGGAGTATGTATGTATGCCTTACAGCTTTGCTCTCTCCACAGTTCTGGAGCTTAAAGCATTCCCCTGTTTGAAGCATTATTAAATTCTTGTGTAGACAACGTTAAGGTTGGTGGGGGGAGGGAATAGGGTATACTAAGATACAGGCTTGCTGTATTTTAACCATTAATTGTGGGGGAGGGGTATCTGGAGAAAAATAGTCACTGTTCCCTTTATTGAAACTGGAATTTATTTAAAAGAAAAGGGGGTTTTGTTTGCAATTCAAATGACTTTATAATCCTTGGTCCCCTGTCAGAAGGGCTGTGCTCCACTGATAAGTGAAAAGGGTGGACTAGAACTTGGAGCATTTGGGGGAGGGAGGGGAAAAATTGGCTTTTTGTTTAATTGGTAATTGGCAAATTGTCCAGTGGAGCTGAGTTTTCATTGGGAATGCATCTCTCTATGTGCATGCATGTGATGGAAGGCTGTGACTAAGTGAAAATTTTCACTAAAGTTCAGAGTACAGAAAAAATGAATGGTAAAATCCTGATTTTGTTGATTAAGCTCAATAAAAGCTCACTGGAACTCCAGGCTCAATTTGGTGTCTGTTTCCTGGTGGTGGTGTCCTTCCAACACGCTTTCTGTAGTGTGCAAGAAGTTTCATTCCTCTTTGCTTCCTCTGTACAAATCCTGTGTACGTGCTGTTACTGAGAGTAAGTATCCTTTCCAGAGAGAGAGAGAGCAACAATTGCGGAAAGAGAAGTCAGTCTTCTGTATAGCAGAAGCATTCCACAAGCTCACCAGCAGTATTTCAGCTGCAGCAAATAGAACAGCCATCTGCAAGGTAACTTCTGTCATGTTATCTGGGCAATCTTGTACACAGACTAGCTTCTGTGGAAGGTGTTAGGCTGAATGGCACTTACCGGTGTCTCTAATTGGTAGCTCTTCAAAGAAATAACTAACTTTAATGGGTCTGTAGCTTTAATGGCCTTCGGCAGCAAATTTTTAATTAGTCTTTCCAAGCCAATGCATATGTTATGGTAGTGCGTGTTCCTACAGTTCTTGTTCAGTGAAAATCTGCATTTCTGTTCAGTTTACATCAGGGTTTAGAAAGCTTTGTCTCTGCACAGTTCTTAGGGTTTTTTCGTGTATCACATAACCACCTCCATGTTGGAGCTGTCAGACTTTTTTAGGAGAGGCATAAGACTGGGAAGCAGGCTGTTGCAGGTTGAGATTCAAGTCTGTTCTCAGTTGAATGAGAAGATAAAGCACTCCACATAATACTAGTCCTTGCAGGAATGGTCCTCTTCCAAAGTATTTCCCCATACAGACCTGACTAACCAAGTACATTGTTTTCAAATGCCAATTTGACTTGAACAATGAACTCATTAATGAATTAGCACACTACCTTTTTTCAGACCATCATTCCATACTCCTCACAGTTGAATTTGCTGAAGTATTTTATCAAATGGGTATTCCCTGTTGTGATTATATTACAGGGGTGGCCAAACTTAAGGAACTCGAGTCACACAAGTTTATTAAATCTTTGAGAGATGCACTGAGGCATATAGCTATATGCTTTTTACCTACTCCAAAATTATTAAATTTAAAATTCATTGCACACTTTATCATAAAAAGACAGCAAATATTGATTCTACTAATGTCAGATTCTAATAATTAAGGTTACCATGAAAACTAGGCCTATACAGTAAAAAAACTTTGTTGCTTGATGTAGAAGGCTACAGGCTAGTGTTGAGTTTTTTAAAAATCCCAGTCATGCTGCACTTTTCTCTGCCATCCTTGACCATGCTGCGCTTCTCCCCACCATCCCTGGGCCCACACTGGAGGGGCCCCCCACTCTCCCCAAGCATGCTCAGAGCAGGAAATTTAAAACTCTTTCAGGCTGGGGCTGCTTTCCTAAATTGATTTGCTGATGCTCTTCCATGAGGTGCACTTTTTCATTCAAGAGTCACAGTTTGGCCACACCTGTTGTACTAGTTGAGCAATTGTAGGGAGGGTGTATAATAATCTCTTGTTGTCAATAGGGCTTTTATCAGATTTCAAAGCCCTTTGCAAAGGTCGTCAGTATCTTTATCTTGTCTTCAATGAGAGAACGAGTTAGAGATGAAGTTACTTGACTGTCAGGCAAGGGGTTAAGAGTGAGCTAGCAGTTCTGCAGCTGCGAAGCTATTTAAGATGCACAAATCCAAAGCAGACTCCAAAGAGTTAAAGGGATCTAACAAAACTGGGTGACTAGGCAACAAAATGGCAGATGAAGTTTAATGCTGATAAATGTGAACTAATGCACATTTGAAGACACAATCTGGTGGGGCCTAAATTAGCTGTTACCACTCAAAGATCTTACAGCCCTTGTGGATAGCTCTCACCTGCCACTTATTGTGTAGTGGCAGTCAAAGTTAATTGTTGGTAATCACTAGGAATATAAGGGATGGAGAACCATGCTCTGAAGCATCCCTAGCTTTTGTTTTGCCAGAACTTGAGAATCATTCCTTCTAAAGCACCTGGCATTCACCACTGTCAAAAGACAGATCCTGGGCTTGATGGGCCATTGATTCAACCCAGAATGGCCGTGATATGAATGTTCGCAGAGCAGCATACCTCCTTTTAAGGGAAACAAACAAGGAGTCCTGTGGCACTTAAGACTAACATTTATTGTATGAGATTTCATGGGAGAAAATCCCAGTGGGCCCCCATGCCAGGGGAGGGTGGATTCCAGCAGCTAGCTGGCTGTAGCACTCTTAGGCAACTGGAAGGGGGGGGGGGGAAGAGTACACAAAGGCAGTGGAGGGAGTGGTGTGGGCCAGCAATGTGCCATGCTGCCAGTGAATTGGGGAGGGGCCAGTAGTGAGGGTTGGGGGGAGCCAAGGATGGGGACCTCACATATTAGCAGGGACCCCATCACTGACTTTTTGTCCAGGGCCCTCAAAACACTTAAGGCTGTCCCTGGATTTAAGAACCTGGTTTATCAATGCCACAAAAACTAGGCCTTGAATCTCTTCTCTTAGAATCATAGGGTTGGAAGGGACCTCATAGGTCATCTAGTCCAACCCCCTGCCAGAGGCAGGACCACTCCCACTAAACCATCCCAGTCATGGTTTTGTCCAGCTGGGCCTTAAACACCTCCAAAGATGGAGATTCCACCACCTCCCTAGGCAGCTCATTCCAAGGCTTCACCACTCGCCTGGTAAAGTTTTTCCTAATATCCAGCCTCGATCTCCCTATCTGTAACTTGAGACCATTGCTCCTCATTCTGTCCTCTGTTACTACTGAGAATAGTTGAGCTCCATCCCCCCTGGAGCATCCCTTCAAGTAGTTGAAGGTTGCTATCAAATCCCCCCTCAATCTTCTCTTCTGCAGACTAAATAAGCCCAATGCTTTCAATCTTTCCTCATAGGGCTTGTGCTCCAGCCCTTTAATCATTTTGGTTGCCCTCCTCTGAACTCTCTCTAGCATGTCCCTGTCCTTTTTGTAGTGGGGAACCCAAAACTGAACATAGGATTCTAGATGTGGCCTTACCAGTGCAGAAGAGAGGGGAATGATCTCATCCCTTGATCTGCTGGTAACACTTCGTTTGGTGCAGCCCAGTATGCCATTGGCCTTTTTGGCCGCAAGAGCACACTGCTGACTTGTATCCAGCTTCCCATCCACCATGACCCCCAGGTCCTTTTCTACACTGCTGCTACTTAGCTGAATGTTCCCCAGCCTGTAGCAGTGCATGGGGTTTTTCCATCCCAAGTGCAGGATTTTACACTTGTCCTTATTGACCCTCATAAGATTTCTGCTGGCCCACTGTTCCAATTTATCTAGGTCTCCCTGAATCCTGTCCTTGCCCTCCAACGTGTCTACTGTTCCCCTCAGCTTGGTGTCATCCGCAAACTTAATGCTAGAAATACTTTAATTCAAAATAATTTTTGGATAGGCACTCAGACTAAAGAAACAAGTGTAAAAATGGGAAATATGTTGGTTACTTCTGTGTTTCAACTAAAGTGAGATCTTCCCTAATTTCTTAAGATAATTATAAGCAACTTTCATGATGGTCATTTACAAACACCACTTGATATCTAAATGCAAGTCTCAAGTAATTTTCTGACAGCATATTTGCATAACATCTGACTGTTTATGTGTCAGTATAAAACTAAGTGATATTGCTGTGATTGGTTACTGATGCAAGAAGCAATCTGAGTATAGAATATTCATAATCACTGAGGAATTAGATACCTGCTAGTGCTTAAGCACTTCCTTACCAAGGTGAGAGATAGGAACTACCTCTTCAAGTACTAAGACTATGCTGCTTTTGATATCCATGGAAGCTTAAATTCAGTTCAAGAATTGCCAAAATTTTTAAAGTGATCAAAAGCTGGCAACTTCTAAATAAAAATAAGTGTTTGGAGAGTCATTTTTTAAACAAATTCAGTTATTAAACCTTGATGGCTGTTTCCAAGAGAACTAAATAGCTAACTGTAAAATGCACTGTTTTTCATCAGACAAATATGTGCTCAGGATATAGAAGATTTGCAACTTTGCTGTATATGTATTAGCAGGTTACACATTCATAAACTGAAGATGGTACCAGGACCATTCTATAAAGTTATTGAGCCAGTGAAAGTGACAGCTGCTGATATTTGGATCCTGCTATGCCCCTGAAAGAGGAGTCTCTGACAGACTATGGAAGAGTATGAACATCCCTGCATTGAGATGCCAATACAGTTCGCCCAACCCTCTCCTGTCATCTCAACCTGTTCCTGTCATCTTCAAACAAGCAAATGGTAAACAGGCCATCATGCAGCATCAAGAACCAACTTGTTAATCTCCACTGTTTTTGCAACACTACCAGGACTTCAGCATCGCTGGTGGGTTGCTGGCAAAAACCCTGCCAAGGGATTCAAATTGTGCTTCAAGTGGTGTTCCGTGGTGCTCCGCTCTAGGTGTTCGGCGTGCCCTCATGCTGAACTCAGAGATTTCCACCACAGTCTTCATGTGGGCAGTTCATCTCGTGGCACCATTAGCGCCTTGAGCCATGCGTGTGCATGGCCAGAGCCACTGTCAGTTCTTTCTCAACTGCCCAAGGGTTGAGATGGAGTTCACAACCCACGCTCTCATTTCTGTAGTTAGTTGGTTTAGATAGACCTTAAAGGTTTAGTCAGTTACTATTTAATTTATCCCAATTAACTACATGTTTAAAAAAAAAAAATCCATTGACTATACTGGCAATGCCTGGTTCATGGGGCTTCAAACACTGCTCTGGGTAGAGACTCCATGCCCATCTCTGATGGGCATGCCCAGTGTGGACACTACCCGAGTGAGGAACACAAGTTGCAAAAGTGCCAGCATTGTAAAAACTTGAAGGCACCAGTGAGGAAGGACAGGGAACTCGGGCTCAAAATGATCATTTTAGAGAAGTCCCTACAGCCTGCATCCAATCCAGGACACGGAATGTCCTTTCATGAAAGAGGTAGAGAGGCTTAGAAAAAGGTGTCTACGCCTTCCAAAAGCCCCCCTAGAAAGAGACCCACACCACTAAAACTAGAAGGCTTATCTAAACTACTAGGTACCATGGTTGTGAAGGCACCGAAAGATAAACAGTCTGCTGCGGAGCTGAGACCAAAACCATTGAGCTCTGCCTCGATCTCCAGGCAGACCTTGGCACTGTCAGATATGGTACCAAAAAACAGGACAGCACCAACCTCGTCGGCGCCATTACCCCTCAGTAGCGTCATGGGCTAATACAGCAATGACCATACTGCTGGCGTTGGCACCAATGGGCAAAGCTGCTTCCGCCTCTGCACTGACAGGGAAACACAGGAAGAAGACAAAACTCATCCATTTGGAGGACTCTGATTCACCTCAACAGTCACCCCTGTATAGGTTGATGTCTCACCTGCAATGTCACTGTTCTCCTGCAGTGACAATGAAGACCATATGTCGATTGTGTTTCTCCTGACAGATCACTATCTCCTCCCATTTGTGGACGTAGGGATAAACACCTTAACCCCACCATGACTGATGCCCCAATGTTGTCTTAGAGGCACTGGGCTAATTGAGATGCTTGGTTATCCTACAGGAGACCACAGAGCAGACCCCCTACTTCAAACAGATGTAGCCTCCCAATCATGCTGCTCCTACATACCCAAGGAAACAGAGGAACTGAGTGACCCATTGGAGCCAGAAGAGGAAGCTATACCTCACAACTCTTTGTTGCCCAATGAAACAATTATACCATCTCTGCCCTTGAGTGCGGATGATTTAAAAAATTTCTGAGAGCTATTCAGACCAGTGGCACAGGACTTGGACATTCTATTACAGGCGGTGCAACAAAACCAGCATAATCTGAAAATACTGAATACCGCAATGCCCTCAAAGATAGCATTACTGATAAATGATGTTGTTATGGAGCCTATGAATAAAATTTGGCAGACCTCTGTGACTAATGTGCAAACAAACCAAAAATATTATATACCATCAAGAAATGAGTACCTGTTTGTTTATCCATCACTGAACTCTGTTGTTGTGGAAGCTGCATAACAGAGGAGTGAACAAACTTGTAACCGATTCACTCTACGGGATAAAAAGTGTAAAAGCATTGACCTTTTTGGCCATAAGGTCTATTTGTCAGCAACCTCGCAACTGAGAGTTATGAACTATGCAGCCTTGCTCTCAAATTACAACCACAACACGTATTCAAAATTTACTAATTTTGTTGGTGCAACACCAGAGGATAGACAAGAACAATTTCAAGTACTCATCCAAGAAGGCCAACTTATTTCTAGGACTGCACTGCAAATGGCAATGGACGTGGCCAATACAGCTGCCAGAACGGCGGGCACCACAATTGTAATGAGGCAGTTGTCTTGGCTTCACTCAGTGTTCCTCCCAAGAGAATTCCTGGCAATCATCAAGGACCTGCCATTTGACAGGAAAACGCTCTTTTTGTGAGAAAACTAATGAGGTTATGCATACTATGAAAGATTCAATGGCTATCTGCGTACCCTTGGTATTTACAGACCTGCTACCAGAAGGTCCCAGTAAAGGTATGAGCCACACCAATGCCTTTATCCTCCATATTCTCAATATCAGCAAAAGTGGCAACTGGACAGGAGCAGGCAAAGATTCCAAAGAACGCAACAGAATCAAAACAATCATTGCAACTGCCTTTTTCCTCAAAACAGCAGCAGCAATTTTGAGGGTTTGGTCAAGGGTATGAGCGATCTCCCCAATTCAACATCAATACAGAGATAAACACTCTTCGGCCACCTGTTACAACCATACCTCAGCAGATGGCAGTCCATAACTTCGGCCAAATGGGTCCTGGAAATTATCTGACAGGGCTATTTCATCCCATTCATCTCCAAATCCCCTACAAAACCACCATCCCCGTTTTGTTTCAGGGACATATGTCAAGTACATATCCCACAACAAGAGGTGAACCATCTTATGGAATTAGGAGTGGTAGAGCCTGTTCCTCTCCAATACAGAAGAGGTTTTTATTAAAATTATTGTCTAAGAACAAAAAAAAGGACAGACCAATACTAGGCCCAAGGACTGAACAGATATGTAAGAAATCACAGATTCAAAACGGTAATGGTGACAAGAATACTGACACTGGAACAAGGAGACTGGGACTCATCCCTCAACCTACAAGATGCCTGCTTTCGTGTGACAATACATCAGCTCACAGGAAATACCTCAGATTCATAGCAGGAAAAAAACATTATCAATACAGGGTACTGCCTTTCGGCCTATCCACAGCACTGAGTCTTCTCAAAACTACTCGCAGCAGTAACTGCATATCTACACAAACAAGCCATAGTCATTTACCCGTAACTAAACAATTGCCTGTTGAAAACAAAAAGTCAAACCCAGCCAGAATACAATACCCAGCAAATACAGCAAGAATACAATACCCAGCAAACGCTGATGATGTTCTGAAATTTGGACTGATAGTAAATTACCAAACGTCATCACTAACACCATCATAACAACTGGAATTCATAGGCATTCAACTTGATGCGACCACAGAATGAGCAGATTTCTTGCAATTGTGAACTTAATCGAGGCAATAAGGGATGGTCCCACTATTATTATCCACACTTGGTCTGTGACTGTTGGGACACACGATTGCAACAATGCTAGTCATTCCACGCACTTGCCTACATATGTGTCCTCTACAAGCATGGGTAGCCTCTATTTACAAACCTCAAAAACAAAATCTACTAAAAGCAGTCATGATGCCAATACCTATCAAGCAAGCCCTTTGCTGATGGACACAACCACACAACATAGTGATAGAGGTACCTTTCATACCAACCCCCCCCATCAGTCTTCATAACGATGGATGCGTCCCTCTTCAGCTGGGCAGCACATCTCGGAGACTACGCAGCCCAAGGCTCCTGTTCAATGACCAAAACGACCCTCCACATCAACATACTGTAGTTGTGCACAATATGAAATACTTGCATGTACTTTCTCCCAGTCGTATGAAACAGGACAATGGAGATTATGACAGCTAATATAGCATGCATGTTTCATATAAACAGGCAGAGAAGTGCACGCTCCCAGTCACTATGCACGGAAGCAACTTAACTCTGAACATGGTGCATCTGCCGTGGTATAACTCTCTCTGCTTTTTACTTACCTGCTTCACTAAATGCCACGGCAGACACAGTCAGCAGGCACTTTATGGTAAAGCATGAGTGAGAGTTGAACAATGAGGTGCTATATCATATATTTTCATCAAGGAGGGTACCTGTCGTTTGACCTTCTTGTGACCCCAGGAAACTGGAAATATCATGCCTTTTGTTCCAGTGCAGGCCTAGGTAAAAAAAATCACTAGGGCATGCATTCCTCCTGAATTGGACAGGGAAGCTCCTGTACACATTTCCACCTGTGCCACTAATACACAGAACACTACAGAAAATACGAGCCTACAAAGTGAAAGTCATTATGATTTCACCAGCTTGGCAGAGACAAACTTGGTCGTCCTACCTCCCCCAGTTGTTGGTATGCTCCCTGATCCTACTCCACAATGCCAGGATCTCCTTTACCAAGATGATGATTGGGTACTCTATCTACATCTGCACAAACTCCACCTCTCATCTTGTCTGCTCTATGATTCTAACACACAGAACTACAATGTGTATAACAAGTAAAAGATATTTCATTGAATAGCAGAAAATCCACAACTCAGAAAACTTATCTCCAGAAATGGAAACAATTCTCCTCTTGTTGTCTAACAAGTACATTTCACCCACCTCTACATAAATTCTAATAATCCTAGATTACATCCTCCTGCTGAAGACCTTCAGCCTGTCCAATAGCTCTCTCTAGGAGTTCACTTGGCTGCAATATTGGCCTTCCACCTGAGAAAGAAAATATAGTGTTTACAGACCCACTTGTAAAACTTTTTCTATAAGGTGTGCAAAACATATGACCACCAATACCACCTTGGAATCTAAGCCTCTTACTCAGATTGACACAGAAACTGTTCAAACCCCTTGCCACCTGCTCATTAAGCCACCTATTTGTGAAGGTGCCATTCCTTGTCACTATAACATCCCCCAGATGTGGGGAGGGGGGAGCTTTTAGAGGTCATGGCTGATTCTCCCCACCAACACCACCCCCACAGTTTTCCACCCAGATAAAGTGACAGTATGCACTTATCCAAAATTTTTATTCTTGAAATTAACATGACTTTCCACAATAATCAGGAAATTAACCTACCAGTTTGTCACCCAAAACCACACATACCTATATGGTTCTCCTACATACACTAGATGTTAGAAGGGCCCTGGCCTTTTATCTAGAAAGAGCTAGAACTTTCAGAAAGATGCCAAAATTATTTGTCTCTACAACTGAACAGTCAAAGGGCCAACCAATATCCACACTAAGACTAAGTGGATAAAAGACTATTAATAGCTTATTCAATAACCAACACCCTGATCCCAGCACTGGTTAGAACCCACTTGACACAACGCATATCAACAACCATGGCCTTTCTCAATAATGTCCCACTTAGGGATGTGGAAGAGGCCTGTATGGCCTCAAACTTGCTTAACCACAAAATGTCTGTGAAGAAATAGGGAGTGTAAGATAAAAATGAAATACTTTGAAAAAAGCTGACTGTCTCTATTAACAAGGTCAGAATGTTTCAAAAGATAAGTAGCTTCTGAATCCTGCCTTTGTATTGTATTAGCTAATTCTGTAATTTTCCATTGGCTAGCTAGAAAAGGGGAAGTACCCTATGTTGAACACCCTATGATTCCTATAAATGCTGTTAAAATTTGTTTGTAAGTAGAGCTCTCATTAACCAGACGGAACTTCTGTCATTTCGTGATCTCTCCCTGCATATGCTTGAATAAAAAGATGCCTTGTTGGACCTAACACTCGATTACTGTTTTTTTAAAATGAGGACATGTGTGCTGAAGCCACTTGGAGTGCTGTGCATACCTTCACAAAACACTGTGTGCTTGACGAAATTTGCAGATCAGCCACTGCATTAGACTACTGTTCTGTCATCCACTGAGTGACAACATCCACAAAACCCTCCCTCCAATACAAGGGGGCCTGCTCCATAGGCACCTCGAGTGGACAGCGACATCACTTGATGAGGAAAGGAGGGTTGCTCACCTTGTGGTAACTGCTGTTCTTTGAGATGTGTGTCCCTGAGTATGCCCCACTACCTCTTCTCCTCTCCTGTGCTACAGGGTCATGTGTAATACTACTCTGCAGTTGAGAGGGAACGGATGGAGGCTCTGGCCATGCACATGTGGCTCAAGGGTGGGAGCTAACAGTGCCGTGAGATGAGCTGCACATGTGCAGCCTAAGCAGAGACTGTGGTGGAACTCTCCAAGCTTAGCACAAGGGCGCACCAAACACCTGGAGTGGAGCGTATCCAGGGACATGCATCTCAAAGAACATGGGTTACGGCAATGTGAGCAACCTTCCTTTCCGGTAATAATTCTAATGGCATATTGAAATTGTACATTGTAACTTAAAGTACTAATAACTTCAGTTAACACTAAGTAGATGGTTCAAATTGCGTACTTTGGAAGAAGAGACCTAAACTAATAGTGATTAAACAAATAGTTGAGTTGCTACTAAGGGAATCCTGACCATCCAAGAAATGTTCTCCAAAGAGATACACAGAAAAGACATCTGTTTGTTGCTTGTTTGTACAGGAACAGGAAAATTTTAATTATAACTTCGTTTGTCTTTGATCATGGTGTCCCCTAATGTGTGGCAAGAATCTCAGATAACTAAAATAATAGAACAGGAGTCAATGGATAAGAATTAGGTTAATTTTTGGTAATTGCTTTTATTGGTTCTCAAGGCAGTTTTTTAGCATCACTATTTGGCAGTTGACACAAAAACATCTTTCTATCTCATAATCAGGTAATGTGCAGCAGCCAAATGTGTCGTATTGATTCATGAAACTTGATCAGCTTCAGTAGGTATGGTGTTAGCCCTTCTGAAACAGGTACAAGCTTCTGGCCAATCTGAAATGGAAAAAGTCTTAATGGTTACATCTATTCTCTCAAGTGGCTGGACAGCTGGCACGTCCTGCTGTTCTCTTACAAAACTGACTTACTGTTTTTTAGTGTCTTCTGAAGTTGCTTATTGATATTTTTGACATAACGGAAATCTTACATTACCAAGTAATGTTTATCCAAATGTCTTGAATTTTGGTACACCTACCGCTTCTGTTTGCTTTCAAGGGCATTCTATAATGGCAGCTATATTTTCAAATTTAGGACCCATGTCACTGTCACTAGCAGTAGCAATGGCAGAAAATAGGTGAGGCACAGAACTGGAGTGTGTTCATATTTCCTTGTCTTTAATAGCAGTAGACTCCATGGTAAATACACCTGTGTGCTGAGGCAGCAATAGAAGGGTAAAGGAATAAGCTGGGTACTGTGAACAGTCAGTTGTTAATCTCCAGTCTCCACTGAAACTTCAACACATATGATTAGCTCACCTTTTTAAAACCAGACATGGGCATTTGACTGTTCCCCTTTCACAGGTCCCTCCCCCCTCACTTCCTTAAACTGAATGAATTAAAATTCCCCTGAGAGAGGGAAATGAAGAACTATTAATCTGAACTGCTGTTCTCCTAGGGCAGGAATTGGCAACCCAACAGCAGAAGAGCCATTTCCAGCACCCTCCTACCACAACCGCATGAGCTGGAGCTGGCCCAGCAGCTGCACCATGGCTCCCTCATGCTGGCAGGGGCACGTGCAGGTGACGTGCACGCCCTCCATCCGCTGGCGAGGCGGAGCAGCGCTGCCTGCGTACCTCCAGCTGGCTGCCCCTCCCAAGAGCGGCTGGCAGAGAGCTGCAGCTTACAGAGGCAGGGCCCTGAAATGGCCCCTTCGTGGAGTTGAGGTCCCTTTGACCTGGTCCCCGCAGGGCTGAACGGGCCTAATCCAGGGCCTGGGGGCTGGGGGCCTCTGTTCAGCCTTGGAGTGGCTGGGTTGAAGGGGCCTGAATGCCACGAAGGAGCCATTCCAGGGCCCTGCCTCTGCAAGCTTCGTCCCTCCAGCGGCTGCTTTTTGGAGGGCTGGCTGGCTGGGGTATGTAGGGCAGTGCTGCTCTGCCCTGCTAATAGAGGCAGGGATGGAGGAAGCGCGTGTGCCCCCTGCACACCCCCCCCCTGTGCTAGGGGCCATGGTGCGACAGGGCTGCTTCCAGCTCTTGTGGTTGGGGGGGGGGGGGGGGGGTGACCCCATTGCCTTGGAAGCTGGAGCCTGCACCAGCTGGGAGCCCTCTTTATTCAACCCCAGAGCAAACTTGGCTCCCTGAAGGAGGTTGCCAGGGAGCCACAGGTGGCTCACTGAGCCTGCGTTGCTGATCTCTGTCCTATGGCGACCTTTCTGCGATGTGGGGACTTATAAAATGGCTCAAGTAGACAAAGTACGCTAAGCTTTCCACATCTAATTAGAACTATGAGCAATGCAAACCTGAGTGGTATGGGGGTGGAGGGCTATTTTCACTCTTCCCTAAGGCAACTACCTAGTCTCCCCTGCAGCGTGGTCTCTACTGCATGGAGCCTTGAGTAATAAAACAAATCTATATTACTTTAGCACTAGGCTATTAAAAATTATACTGGTTAAAACAGGCACTACTTCCAAGTGGGGAAAGGATTTTATTGGGGGCAGATACAGCAACACCAGTAAGATTCTGGTTGAAATGAACGCATTGGTGGGACTCCTGAGTTGAGGCAGGGGCAACAGCTGGGCCCTGAATACAGAAATAAATGCAGAGTTCCTATTAGCCTGTTCTGTAGCCAGCATTTTAGATGTGAGTGTGGTGTGGACATAGTCACTCTTGGCTATGTGCTTGTGTGAGAGGTGGCTGCATCACCAGAGTGAGACTGCACCTCGCCAGGGCTAGTCCAGCTGCATGTACCCTGCAACCCATTCTTCATCCGCTAGTGACTTTGAACCCTATGGTCGGCTGTCTGCCTCAGGAAGACTAACCACTCACAGCTATGTCTCTGGGTATAGCATGGGTCCTCTTCAGATGCACACGGGTGCCCTGAAACAGCGTGGGAGGCTGATAAGTACTCAAAATGAATGGGAAATGACTTAACTGCCACCCTTGGCCTTGGGGACCGGGCAGGGCTGGGGGCTCATGAGCACTGAGGAGCTGCTAGAGCTGTTGCCTCATACCTTGACCCCTGGCTGGGAGAGAAGAGGCTGGGGGGGGTGTAGCAAGCTGGGGTGCTCCTCTGCCCCTCCCCAAAGCATGGGGAAGGGCCACCCTGCCCCTGCCTGCTGCTGGGGTTAGGCTGCCCTGTGGTGTCCCAGGGGATGGGCTGTGGGAGTGGGATAAGTGGGGGGGCACAGGAGGTGCTGGGTGCCCCCCAGTGCCCCTGTGGGATGAGGCTGCTTCATCAGCGTCAGTGCCAGGCTGCAGGGGGGGAAGGTGGGCACTGTGCACCAACCATTGTGGGGGGATACAGCGGAGCCCAGTGTATTTTCATCTCTCCAGCTTCTGCTCTCCCCCTGGGGCATCTGGGGTGACACCAGGTTACCTGCTCTGAGTAGGGGGTTGTGAGGCAGCAGACACAAATGTTGGCTTGGGCCCTGGATTTCACTGGAGACCTAGGGCTTACCTGGGCTAGCAGGGAAGTGGTGGCGGGGTTAACTTAATTGCTGTTCAGGCTAAGGGCAGATGTGTGGTGACATCCCCTGTCACTGGGGGTCATTATCATCTCCCTTAATACATCAGGGAACAAGTAACACTGATTATGTCTGTCTCTCGTCTGCTTGGGGGGGGTGGGCAGGGCAGTTAAAACACCACAATACAGTATATATACTTAAAAAACTCCTCAGACTCTTATTATTCAACTTGTGATGTGCTGGAAATACTGGTGTGTTTACATGGGGACAGTGGACAAAACTGGCTCACAGCTAGGTGCCAGCAATTTTACTTTTGGTCACTAGAGGGTGCACCGCTATTATATTTCTGCAGTAGAGCTAGGTGACCAGAAACAGCTTTGTTAAGGCCTGGTTTACACACACTGGCATCCTAACTCTGGGTCCTGCATGGAGCTGAGTCCTCTCTAGAGTAACTGGACTCATGGGGACGCTAACATTGCTGGGTATTTTTTTAAAGCAGTGGTTCCTAACCTTTTTCTTTATGATGACCACTACCTCATTATCAAAAAGCTTTAATAGATCACCATCCTGCACTCCTCGGCCCTGCGTCCTTTACTGCACCCCCCCCCCAGCCACAAGCTCCTTATCGAGCTCCTGACCCCTTAATGTGCCCCTGCGGCCCTGCACTTCCCGGCTTGTAGTGCCTTACCGTGGTCCTGTCTGCCATGGCTCTGCAGGCTCTTAAGTCCCACTCTGCGCCCCCCCCTGCACTCCCTAGACAAGAGCCTGTTACTGGTCTTCCACCCCTGCATCTTCTACGATTCTGTGTGCCCCAGCTCCACCTGCACTTTTCCCAACCTGTTCCCCAGACCACAGGTTGGGAATTGTTGTTTTGGGAAAAGGGTAGTCTTTGCATTCAAGCATTTGCCAAATACAGCATGGTTGGGTCAGTGTGTTTTGCTGCCTGCTGTGTGTTTGTACCTTGGTGAAAAGCAATGTCAGTAACAGCCTGCCTTAGCATAACCTGAGGCAGAGTGCTCCCTACCAGTAAAACAAATCTCAGTGCAGCTTGTGTTGATAAGAGACTGCACAGCCCTTTACGGGAATGCATATCGGTCTCTCCAAGAGGCAGCCAGGATTGATGGCTGATCCAGAAGGGATGTAGCTTAGTTGCTCATGTAGCTAGTACTGTTGTAAAATTTGCCCTGACTGTTAGTGAAATGAAATGAAACTGCAATGTTCCTAAAAATACCTCTCTCCTGAGTGTATGGGTGGGGCAGAGTAGGGATCACTACTTACCAAATGGAAAATGTCACTAGGGAGGGAGAGGGATTTGTACCTTCCACTGGCTGGAGCAAAAGTGATTCTTCAAAATAATGATGGACTCAACAGACGGGAGGGCGTGGAAGCCTTTATTGCCAACAATCCAGGGCAAGGATATTAAGCATCTAAAGGTGTCCCCATCTGATGCTGTTCGGTAGTCTTCCTGAAACAAAGTGGCAGGTCTCAACAAAGCTTACTAGGCAACAGGTTTCCATTTTTTGGTGCCTCTTTCACTAACTGGCTCCTTTGGTAGGCTCAGATGAGAGGACAATGCCTAGCAGGGTCTGGGAGCTGGAACGCCTTTATTGTGCTTCTCCAGATCAAGCTGGAGGCAGGCTGGCAGTGCATGGAATAGAAAAAAACAAGGAGTCGTGTGGCACTTAAAGTTCACCCATCTTTGAAGCATCTGATGAAATGGGATTTTTCTCCTACGAAACCTCTTGCAAAAAATAAACCCGTTAGTCTTTAAGTGCCACACGACTCCTTGTTTTTTTTGCTGGACTAGACTAACCCGGCTATCCCTTTGGAAATTGACATGGACTAGAAGACAGCCTTCCTCCTACCCCATCCCCCTGTGGGGCGTGGATGAAGCACAGTCAGTCTCCAGGAATGATAAGGTGGTGCCTTTCATCTGCACTAAACTAAGAGCTTTAAAACGAACTAGCCAGTTGGAGCAGCCTGCAGCAAAGTGAAGTTATCCCCTATGCACTCGTGAAATCTGAGGGGAAATGCAGGAAACCAACATGGGAGTAAAAGGGCAGAGCTCTCATTGCCTGGGCTATGCAGAACACAGTGATGGTTCTTGGGGTGCCGGGTACTGAGAGTCACCTTATTACTCCCTAGGCTCCAGTGCGGGGGGTGCTTTTGCTTAACTGGTTGTCTCCTTGATGCCACAGGTCTCTTAGCCACCCAAGAGCTTTCCTTTAAGTCTATGCCAGCCCTTACTTTGCCTTGCAAGTGAACAACAGGGGCGTCCCAGTCCCTGTGCCCCTTTGAAGCATTTTCCTATAATATCCAGTCTATTACCCACTAACCAATCACAGAACTATCAGGTCCTCAAGGGACCAGCATAGACACCAACCTGTATGAATCAGCTTAGGAGCAGCACCTAACTTACTATCACAGCACTTACATATCTTTGTAGTGAAAACAAGAATACATTTATTAGCAAAGTCTACAGATTCAGGAGAGTGTAAAGATGCTGGAAACAGACCTTTAAATATAAAACAAAATGGTTCTTCTGTGAGCGCTTGCTTGTGTCCGTTCCATGTCAGGGGTGTGCATGTGCCATGTGCACTGATGCTGCAGCTTTTTCCTCAGCAGTAACTGAAGGGCTGGCTCTAGTGCCCTGCATACATATGGTTGTGTAGCCAGGAGGAACTGTCTCCTTTCAGGCCAAGTCAGCACTCCCCCTCTGGCCTAAAGAAGCCACTGCAGGAGCCTATAATGGGAACCCAGGGGGCGGATTCAGAGGAACTGGGAACAATATAAAGGGCTGGGCCAGGCAGCCAAAATGGACGTGGAGAAGGAGATGCACAGCAGAGGCAGGGAGGCTCCAGCCCTGGGAATGTAGGTGGAGTGACTGCTGGTTGGGCTCTCCCTTATACTTTTCTCCCCAAGGTGGACCTGGAGGAATTACCCTCAGTGGAGAGACTAGATTACAGAAAAGAAGTAGACAGTCCTGAAGACCTGGAGGAAGTACCTTCTGTGGAAGACGCTGTAGGGCTGGTGGATCCTAATCCCTGTGACCTAGAGGAGCTGCCCCTGGCAGACAATCTAGAGGACTTACCAGACCGGCCACCTCTGGGTGTGAAAGGTTTGCCTGGGATCCCCCTCACAATTTACCCTGACACCTGACCAGGGGAGGCCTGGGGCTCTGGGAGACAAATTGGGAGCAGGGAGGAATTGGTCTAGGGGCCTGAGCCTGCTAGGTGGGGCAGTCGATGTGTTTTGGCAGCAGCACCGCTGCCTGCATGGCAGCCTTGTGGCCAGCAGATAGGGTCCTGGGCTGAGATGCAGTGGAGTGGGTGGACCTGCATCTCAAATCAAATCAAATCAAATCAAATCATAGGGTTGGAAGGGACCTCGTGAGATCATCGACTCCAACCCCCTGGGAATTGAACCCAGGATCTTCTGCATGTTAAGCAGAGGTGCTAGCCACTACTCCTCCTTAACCTTTACCCCCTCAAATGTGCTTCAACCTTGTCCAGGCAACTTTTCTTACCCATGGACTTTGTGTGTGCTGCCTTGCCCTGCTGGGGGGCTGGGAGGCTGCAGACAGCGAAAGGTCATGCTAACAGACATGACAATTTACAGGGTGCTACCAGTGCCCCTCCACCCCCACCTGCCCCTTTTACATCCCTTCCTCAGCAAACCTCCTACTAGTAGTCTCAGTTGTAGGTTTAGTGTAGGGGTCTCAAACATGCACATGCAGCCCATGAGATTACCTCCTGTGGTGATCCCCAAAAATCCAGGGGCTCCCAACCTCGTTGCCCCATGGGTCAAAAGTGACCGGTGGAGCTTTTGAAGTGCCGAGCTCCTCTGCTGCCTGGGAGCTCAGCACTCGTATTAGTTCGGGGGCACTCAGCTCAGCTGTCCCAGTCTCTGCTCCCCGCTTTCCCGCCCCAACGCACACAGCTTCTGGCTCTGTGCTGGGGGAGTCGAGAGGCAGCGTGGGGCCAGTAAGGCTACCCCCTGCCTCTGCCGCACTGCTGCCCCCCCCCATGGCGGGAACCGGGCGAGCCGGCGGAAAGCAGCGCGCGGCTCAACTCTCCCGGTCTCTGCTCCATCTCCCTCCCAACGTGTTGCTTCTGACTCTGTGCCGGAGCAGTGGGGAGGAGGCAGGAGGCAGCATGGGGCCCATATGGCTACTGCCTGCCTTTGCCACACTGCTGCCTCCTATGTCCTCCCTGCTGCTCCGGCACAGAGCCAGAAGCAGCACGCATTGGGGCAAGGTGGGGCGGGGGCGGAGACTGGGACAGGTGAGCTGGGCTCCACTTTTTGCTGGCTAGCCCAGTTCCCAGCATGGGGGGCAGGCGGATAGGCCAGCCCCTCTCCTGGGCTGGCCAGCCCCCCCACCACTGTCAGGGGCAGAGGGAGTGGGAGCCCCTGCATGGGGCTACCAGACACCAAAGCCTGGAAAGGCAGACAAGGAGATACCAAAAGGAGGACATTAGAGGACATGTGGAGAAAATGTACTATTAATGTAATATTCTTCTGTTTTAAGGGGCCTGGAATGCTTCCCCCTAAAAATAAGGCATTCCATGGCATCCCAGCATATTTTAAGCCCTATAAGTAAAAAGCCAGACAATATCATGTATTTTAAAATACATGCTGGATGGAGGACTTGAAGGAACTGGATCCATCTGGCGGAGGGGTCTGGATCCATCCCTAGCTGCTGTAGGAAGGCAGCTGGGGATGGATCCAACCCCTGACCACAGATGGATCAGGTCCCAGGCTGGCGGGGGGGGCACTTTTCGGGGTGTGGCCCTCGGACCGGTATCCTAGTCCTCATGCGGCCCTCGTGGTGATTTTAGTTTGAGACCCCTGATTTAGTGTATGTAATTTGTTAAATAAGTTAGAATTAGTAGTCAGTCAGTTCAGTGGAGACATAGCCATAGGGCTGGGATATGCCTTAGACTTCAGATCATGTGTTTTATGTTAGAAGCCCATACCCGTAAATGATCCACACTAGAGCTGCTTAATGTGCCCAGGCAAGATGTGTGTACAGGTGAGTGCTGGATCTGCAGAAACTTCAGGTCCTGCCCTAGAAAGGACTGGGATCTCAGGTTAAACGCACTTCTGATGGAATCTGCTCTCAGATCAGACTCCGAGCCTGGCTGCTTTGACTCCATGCACAGTTCATTGGCATCTACTTGAAATGCTCCACCAGTGCCAAGTTTATCCCAGCACTGACTCCAGCTCAGATGCTGAAGAAGCAGCAGGAGTAGCTGCATGCGGGAAGAAAGCACTTCCTGGCCCCTAAGAAGGACAAAGAGGGAGTGGGGGAAGAGCAGACACCAGCACTGGGCTGACCCATTAGTCTTCCCTGGGGCCTGCTTCCCATCCCTGGCAGCAGTAGAAGTACCTGGCACCTCAAGGTGCCCTCCAGGCCCAAGACCGTTTAAGAAATCAAATACTTGCTCTCACTTCTGGTGCCACCCATTCCTCAGGAGGGTAGACTTTTCCCCTGAGACCCACTGCTGGGGCAGCTGTTGAAGAGTGGGTGCAGGAGCAACCCCACAGATCCCTGATGCCTCAGTATTGCTCTCCAACCCCTTGTTGATCACTGGTGCCCTAGCAGTGATTGCCAGAACCCTGTCACCAGGCCCCAGAGCACTGTCAGTAGTCGTATGCCCAGTACTGCTCCCCAACCCTCAATGCCAGTCCTGTGGCATGGTGGCCAGATTCCTGAAAGGCTCTTCATGTAGGTCAGTGACCCAGTTCCTCCATGCGACCATAACCTAATTTTCTTCAAGTGATTGCTCATGTGTATTCTAAGTTGGTCTGTGCATGCCACATACAGAAGCCAAAGTAGCTGTAAATAGTTGATGGTTAGATAGTTAAGACTAGTTTAGTTAGTGTTAGGTTTAGAGTCCCAGGTAGTGGGGCTGCTGTCAGCAGTACCTTCACACAGCCCCCCCACATGTGAGCACAGCGCTGCTTTCAGTGGCAGGGGCTGGTCAGTGGAGGTGCGGTAGAGAGTGGTGCTGCTCCTGGTGGTGGTGGTGCAGGTCTAGTGGCAGGAGTGGTGCTTTTGGCAGGCCCCAGAAAGTGCCATGTGCCACTCTAGATCATCTAGCGTGTCATGACAGGGGTTGCCAACCCTTGGCTTAAGACAAGGTGGTGACTTTTCCTCATGAGGTCCTGGAATCCCTGAAATGGTTGTGCCATGCTTCCTTCCAGGCTCCATAAATGTGTCCGGGTCACAGACGTGTTGGACCTAGGCTGGAATGCCCACCTGGGGTCCCTCGGGATGCAGGTCCTGTGGCCCCATCTGTTACATAACAATGTGAAAGAACTATGGGTGGTGACCCTGGCATGCTAGGCCTTCCAACAGCATCTGGAGGGCAGGATGGTAGGAGTGAGAACAGATGATGCAACTTTGATGTTCTGTATCAACAAACGAGGTGGAGCTCACTCTTATCCCCTTTGTAAAAAAGAGCTCTTAACCTGTAAGACTTTTGCAGCGCGTCGCTTCCTACCTTCTGGGGGACAAAACACATTGGCAGACAGCCTCAGCAGGTCCTTTCTCATCTATGAGTGGTCAGTTCACCAGGATGTGCTGACAGATATATTCTGAAAGTGGGGCACTCCTTAGATGGACCACTTTCTTCAGGGCCCAACAAGAAGTGCAAGAGGTTCTGCATTGTTCAAGGTCATGACCGGGGGTCTGTAGCAAATGCAGTCCTGATCCAATGGAGAGACTAGTTGCTTTATGCTTTCACCAACACCGCTCATTCACAAGATGCTGGTGAAGATCAAACAGGACACGGTAGAAGTGATCCTGATAGCCCTGCCTTGGGCTTGTCAGCAATGGTTTACCACGCTCCTAGACTTGGCCATTGAGCCTCCAATCAGCTTGCCTCTGCTTCCTGCTCACTCAAGATCACAGCAGGATATGGTATCTTGACCTCAAGTCATTACCCCTGAACATCTATAGTTGAACCCTAGGGAGCTGCTCTGCTCTAAGCAGGTCGGGGAAGTCCTCTTTAGTAATAGAAAGCTGTCCATCAGGGTTGCCTACTGGGCCAAATGAATGTTTCTTGCTATGGGCTGAGGCAAAGGGTACCTCCGCTGTGTGGGCTCTGGTTCCACTTATCGTAGACTATCCTCTCCATCTGCAGTAGCAACTTCATCACTAAAGGTTCACTTGGCAGCCATTTCAGCCTTCCAGTCATGGGAAGCAGGGAGGTTTAGTTTACACTAGCCAATTGGTGAAACGTTTCTTAAAGACCATAGACAAAATGTTTCTGCTGACACACACTTGCCACTCAGTGGGACCTCAATCTTGCACTTGTGAGACTCATGAGGCATCCCTTTGAGCCCCTTCCATCCTGCTGTCTGCTGTATTTGTCCTGGGAAGTGCCCTTCCTAGTGGCTGTAACTTCAGCCAGGTGAGTTTCTGAGCTCCAAGCGTTAATTTCTGAACTGCCTTATGTGGTCTTTTTCAAAGGTAGAGTGCGGTTGTGCCAACATCCAGCCTTTCTCTCATGGGTTTGTTTCACATTTTCATACAAATCAGGACATTTTCCCTCCCTGCATCATGCCCTAAACTGCATACTAACAATGGAGAGTGACGACACCATTCACCATTCATCAGAAGGGCTCTGACTTGCTACTTAGAAAAGACCAAGCACTTCAGGAAAACACTGCAATTTTTTTTATGGCTATGGCCAACCAGATGAAGGGACAACCAGTCCCGTTGCAGTGCATTTCCTCTTAGATTACAGCCTACATCAAGGAATGTTACAACATTGCAAAGCTGCCTGCCTTGGCAATAACAGTCCACTTCATGAGGGTGTAAGGCTCTTTGGCAGCATTTCTGGGACATGTTCCCATATGGGACATCAGAAAGGTGTTGACATGGTCATCTGTGTCACATTAAACCCTGACACAGCACGTCATGGAGGACACAGCGTTCAGAATGGCAGTCCTATGGGCACAAATGTTTGAGGTCTCATCCCTCCTCCAAAGGTAAGGCTTGGGAATCACCTACATGGAGTGCACATGACCAATCACTTGAAGAAGAAAAGATGATTGCTTACTTGTAACCAGTGTTCTTCAAGATGTGTTGCTCATGTCTATTTCATGTCAACCCACCTGCCACTGTGTTGAACATCTGGCAAGACGAAACTGAGGCATGGAGGGTCAGCAGGAGTCTATCGAGTGTGTGGCATGGATGCCACTCCAGGCGGCTCTACAGCTGACCCTACAAGTACTCCTGGGGGAGAACTTTCCAGCGGCTTGTGCACAAACCTACTTGGAATCGACACGCAACACATCTCAAAGAACACCAGTTACAGGTAAGCGACCATCTTTTGGCCAAATGCACTGGGCCTCCCTTTGACCCATTGGTGTCCTGTTCACTTCCCCACTTGTGGAAAGTTGCCTTTCTGTTGACAGTTACATCAGCAAGAGCAGTCTCCGAAATCAAGGCACTAACATTGGACCCTTATCCCTCTAGTGAAGAGAGATTCCTGCATGAGTTGGACTGCAAACAGATCCAAACAATTTACTTTGCTAAGGTCTGTAGAAGCAGCCCCACCTCTTGAAATAATTAATAGCTGCTTTAATGCATAGAGTTTATCTCAGACTTTGTTTCCCGGACCTTTGCACAGGTGGGTGGGATCTGGTGCAACTAATTTGATGATTCAGCAGAAGTGCAAACACTTTGTTTTTTTCTCTTCCAATAGTTAGCTCTGCAAGGATGCTTGGGACAGCCTGGTGCTTTTTCATGGGCATCTCTTTTTCTGTGCCAGGATGGCAAGGACTGGTCTATGGACTCCCACCTCCTTGTGACAGGTAACTACTTCCACAGTCCCTAAGGGTTTGGTGGGTCTCCTGAAGACTGATCTTGGGGCAGGGACATAGTCTAATTATTTTGCCGGTAAAATACCTTGGGCTGTGCTATACACATGAGAGCTGTTTAGAAGCACAGTGCTGGTAGAAGGTTGTGGAGCAATAAGATCCTGTTGAGAGTGGCAGGTAAAACGTGTGTGCGCGCGCGTGCGTGCATGTTTGCGCACTTTCACTTTGGCAAATTCCCTCCTACCTAAAACCCACCTAATAAATAAATAAATAAACACTGAAACAATGGCAGGGTGGATATAATTTAAATCAGTAGTCAGGAAGACTCAACTTAATCATGGTTTTCTACATAAAAATGCATTCTTGCTTGTTGTTATAACTGCAATACATTAATATATTTTTAAACAGTGATTAATTCTGAAAACCTTTCAGGTTAGTTTTACACCTGTATCATAAAATGAATGAATGATTGGTTATTTAATTTACCAAAGGTAATTGACGCAGATATTTTTTAAGTCATTGGGCGTTAAACTGGAGACAATTCAACAGGTCAATCATTAATATTTAAAGAATTTTCTCTTCATGGTGTTTGAAGAGTAGAACATCACCAGGCAGACATTCAAATTGTTTTATTTAACTAAAACAACAATGTTATGTATTCTGGATATTTTTCTTCAACAACAAATGCAATATTTTAACAAAACAAGCATATGAATTTTTTAATTTACTTAAACTTTCAGGGATTGACCCTGTACACAGGTTTGCAGAAGGACAATAGGGTTGAGGTATGTTATTTTTCATCTCTGTGTATTTATTTTAAAATACTTTTGCTGTTAACGAGCATGTGATCTCTGGAAATGCAAATCCACAGCTTGAGGGCTGCAAAACTAAGCATCTCTGATATATTTTCTAGATTGAGCATTGAGTCGCATTGGGTAGGTAGAAAGATTAATCCAAGAAATCTATACACAAGCCTCTGGAACACCAGACTGGGTTCCTAATCCATGAATGATTGGAAGTCATTTACAAAACTTTTCTTAAACATTACATTAATGCATTGTCTCATACTATAGAATTAGCATTTATAAACTGTATTCCATGATATGTATTTGAGCATAATGTATCTTAATTAAAACTATCTTTAGATCTTTTGAGAGGGGCAGTCGTGTTAGCGTGTGTACAGAAAAAACAAAAGTCCTGTGGCACCTTGTAGACTGACAGATTTCTTCGAGCATAAGTTCTCGTGGGCTCCAACGCACTTCATCAGCTGCATGAAGTGGAAACTACAGTTGAGAAGTATATATACACATGCCAGGATGGAGAAGGGCAAGTGTTAGCGAAGTCAGACTTTGCTAACACTTGCCTTCCTCCATCCTGACAGGTATATATATACCTCTAAACTATAGTTTCCACTTCATGCATCAGACAAAGTGGGTTGGAGCCCACAAAAACTTATGCTCGAAGAAATCTGTCAGTCTACAAGGTGCCACAGGACTCTCATTGTTTTATCTTTAGATAGATTTTTATCCTCAAAACATTTTACCAAAAAAATTCAGTTTTAAATTTCAAAAATCCAGTTTTTTTAATTAATTTTTATCCTCCATGAAATGGTGGTGCTATGATGACATTTGCAAGTCCCCAGGCTGTTGACTCTGTTGGTGTGCACTATCACTCCTTCTTCTGCTTCCCTTTGCCTGTTCTGATTGGTAGCTCTCCCAAACTGTTTGCTTCTGTTTGTACAGCATTATGGGTTCTAATCTCAGTTGAGCCTCAGGCATTATGGTAATACACAAAGGCTATGTCTACACACACATCGTTATTTTGAAATAAGGATTTTGAAATGAGTTATTTCAAAATAAAGTCCTTATTTTGAAATAAGTTAATTTGAATTAACAAAATGTTAATTTGAATTAAGGGAAAGCCTGCTATTGAAACGGCTGTTATTTCAAAATGGTTATTTCGAAATAAAGCCGTTTGGACATGTTGTTTCGAAACAATGGTTGTTGTTTTGAAACAACATGTCCAAATGGCCTTGTTTCAAAATAACCATTTTGAAATAACAGCTGTTTCGAAACAATCGGGGTTTAACCTGTTTCAAAACAGCAGTTCTTATTTTGAAAGGACGGGATCTGTCCTTTCGAAATAAGAAAGCGTCATGTGGCCCAAATATCTTTTATTTCGAAATAACCAGTGTTATTTTGAAATAAAAGTGCTGTGTAGACGTAGCTAAAATAACTGAAAGGTGCTAGATTGGCAGAAGAACACAGACTAAATAATCTATAGCACTCACCTGAGTGGTTTAGTGTTGTGTGCATGCTTACAGCATACAGGCTGGGTTCTAAGGGCAGTAGCGAAAGGACAGTGCGGTAGATAAAGCACTAATCTGGTTATCAGAGACTGGAGTTCAGTTCCTCCCTTTGCAGTTGTGGGTGAATCTCTGTGCCTCAGTACTCTAGCTATGACATGGGGATAAGCACACTACTATACCTTATAGGAGTGCTGTGGTAATAAATGCATGCCTGTGAGGTGGACAGATACTACGGTGATTGGAATGGTACCAGATAGGGAGTCAACGGACAGAGATCTGATTACTGAAATTATGTTTTTGTATCATAACTCTTTGGCATTCCTGTGCTATGAAATTCTAAGCTTGAATGGCTGAGGTAGCTTAATTTTAGGTTTATTCGTTGTTGAGCTCTTCATGCCTGATTGTTTCAGTAAAACAGTCTGAAGCCACTAAAAAGGATAGTTCATCTCTCATGCTGCTTGTTGTTAGAAAAGTTCTCATTATAGTAGCGATTAGGCTAGGCCAGGTGTCCTATGCTGGCAATCCCTACATTCTGCCCTTAATTACTTTTCCACTTCATTTGCTGACTTCCTCCGTAATGTGATTTGAGACCTTTGGATGGAAAGCACTTTATCAGTTTAAATTATCTTTCTTACTAGGGCAACAAGCATCTCATTTTAATTTACCCTCTCCTGTCTGGGAGGAGCAGTGGGCCCCAATGCATGTGTTCAAATACTTGGGGGGGGGGGAAGAGACTTTCAAAAGTTGAGTAGAATTGTCTGAATAATTTCTGTGTGTGTAAAAGTCAATGGAGAAGGAACCAAAGAGTGGGGTAAAGTCCGTCCTGGATGCTGAGCGAATTGGACCAAGGGAGGGGGAGAGGGCTGCTTGTACATTCTGGGGTAGCATGTTTGTGGGTGGAGGGAGCAGTGAAGCAGAATTGTGGGAGTCTGGACTCTAGCTGACAATTTGTAACTTGTGAATTGATCACATTTATAATGGACAATCAGAATAAAGTCCAAACTAGTAATATATACTGTACCCAGTGCATTAAGAGAGCCTGTTTCATAAAGCTGAAAACAATTATCAGTCAAATCAGCTGGTAGGAAGAGTTTAATCAGAAGTATGTGAATGAAAATTGGGAACGACTTACGAACACCTTACTAGATGCCCCAGAGCTACAATTGAGAAAGAAGGCCATAATGGTTTAAGAAATACTGACCTGTTTTACAGGGAACGTGAAAGTGGGTATAGAGGGAGAGTGAGTAGGCATGCAAATGGAAGAAAAAGAACATTGATAGCATTTAGTATAAAGCAGAGATTAGGAATTGTAGACACCTGATAAAGCAAAGGGACATAAGGAAGAATCTGGCCATCAGAGTTGAGGACAATAAGAAGGAGTTTTTTAAATATGTTAGGAACAAAAAGAATCCCAACGATAGTGTTGGTTTGTTATTACAATAGATGAGGCATGATAGAATTGTCAGTAATAATGCAGAAAAATGAGAAGTGTTCAACAAATATTTCTGTTCTGTAATTGAGGCAGGGGAAAACAGTCCTCAGGAAAGACCCACTCGATTGCGAGGTCGACCTGGTAAGTCCACCCCTGAAAAAGAGTAGTGCTGAAGTGAAGGAAGGGCCTTTCCCTTCTACTCAGTAGAGTGCGGCCACCAGAGTACGTAGGCCTTAGGCAGTCAAAGGGAGGTGCACAAGTTAGTTTACAGAGCTTGCATATCTCCCTTCTACTGCCACTGAAAACCATGGTAAGTGTAGACCAGGCTTAAGGTTTGTCAGTCATCTGGTACTGAGACAAAAATCAGAGAGGTTTTGTCATGGGTCAGACAGTGGTTACCATTCTGAAGAGTGTGTTGCCCTGATCCCACCTCCATGAACTTGCAGGCATGGTGTGTGTGAGGTCATACCGGTAGTGGTGGGTCACATCATTCCCAGAAGTACTGCAATATCTGGTGTTCTGAGGGTGTGTGAGTGGCCATGCTAAGCTTGCTGGACTGTTAATGTTGATTTTTCAGTAAGTCTCGGAGCACTAGAGACGTTCCAGAAGTCTAGAAGAATGCTAAAATTGTGCCAATTTTTAATAAGGGTAAATGGGATGTTATGGGTTCTTATAGACCTGTCGGTCTGACATTGATCCTGGGCAAGATAATGGAGTAGCTGATATGGTACTTAACTAGTAAGGAATTAAAGGAGTGTAACATAATTAGAGCAAATAATCATAGTTTGACAAGCTCTGTTTTCCAAAACCTAACTTAATGTCTTTTTTGATTAGATTACACTTTTGGTTGATAATGAAGATATTGTTGTCATACTATACTCAGACTTATTTGTACTGGTACTTTTTAGTTAAAAAACTAGAATGATATAAAATTAACTTGGCACACATTAGATGGATTAAAAACTGATTAGCTGATGGGTTTGAAAATGTAATAGTAACCAGAGAGTCATCATGGAGTGGGTGTGTTTCTGGTGGAATCTCTGAGATCTCACTGTGACAGAAGGCTATTTAACATGTTTATCAATGAGCTGCAAGAAAATTTGAAATCATCACTGAGAAAGTTTGCAAATGACCCAAAAATTGGCAGAGTGGTAAATAATTAAGAGTGATGTGGATCATCACTTGATAAACTTGGTACAAGCTAACAATATCTGTTTTAACATGTCTAAACTTAAATATATCTAGGAACAAGATGCTACATACCACCAAATGAAGGCTTCTGATCATGAGAAGCAGTGACTCTGGAAAAATGTGGGGGGTAACTCAACCAGTCCAGACTGGTTTTTACTGTTAGTTCAGTAAAGAGACCTTTTCATAGGTTGCTCTCTCTTTGTGTTTTGTACTGATTTCTTCCTGAATGCAAGCTTTTCCAAGGATTCAACATAACAGAGATGAAGTTCATTGAGATGGGGTGGAGCTTCTGCTGCTGGTACTGGTACTGCTGCTGCTAAAGTCTGAATTTGTTTTCTTTCGGGCAGTGTTTAGGATTCAGCTAGAGCTCGTAGGGGTGGCAATGTCCCCTAGAATTCCATCCAGTCATGCTGGAAAGGCATGCCAAGTGCAGTACCACAGGGATCAGGTCTGGGTCCGGTTCTGCTCGGTATTTTCATCAATGATTTAAGTAATGGCATAGAGAGAGTGCTTGTAAAGTTTGTGATGATACCAAGCTGGGAGGGGTTTTAAGTTCTTTGGAGGATAAATGATTTGGGCAAACTGGTGAAATGGTCAGAGATAAATAGAATGAAATGCAATAGAGACAAATGCAAAATACTCCACTTAGGAAAGAACAATCCATTGCACACATACAAAATGGGCAATGGCTGCCTACGAAGGAATACTACAGAAAGGGATCTGTGTGGCATAGGGAACCCAGGGCCGCCCTTAAGGGGGGGCAAAAGGGACAGCCGGCCTAGGCCCCATGCTTTGGGGGGCCCCACGTGGCCACCCCGCCTCCCCATGCCAGGGACCAGGCAAGCGGGCAAAAGGGTGGTCCGCCACCGCAGTGCTGGTGGTCTGCCACCCCCTGCCATGTGTGCTGCTCTGTTCTCTGTGCCGGAGCAGTGGGAGGGGGCGGGAGGCAGCATGGAGCCAGTATTGCTGCCCCCCCGCCTCCTCCCCCCTGCTCTGAGAGGGAGCCCAGAGCAGCGCATGTGGCGGGGGGGGGTGGACTGGCCGCGCTGCGGCAGTGAACTGCCACTTTGCCCACTCGCTTGGTCCCCGGCATGGGGGGGGCGGTGCAGGGGTCTGCCCCTCCCCTGAGCCAGCTGGCCCCGCACCCCTAGGCACCCCTCGAGGGATGTCTCTGAGTGGACCACAATCTAAATATGAGTCAACAGTGTAACACTGTTGCAAAAAAAGCAAACATGATTCTGGGCTGTTTTAACAGTTTTGTAAGTAAGACATGAGAGGTAATTCTTCCACTCTGCTTGGCCTCGATTAGGCCTCAACTGGAGTATTTTGTCCAATTCTGAGTGCCTTATTTCAGGAAAGATGTGGATGAATTGGAGTAAGTCTGGAGAAGAGCAGCAACAATGATTAAAGGTCTGGATTACCTGATTTGTGAGGGAAGATAGAAAGAACTGGATTTATTTAGTCTGGAAAAGAGGAAACTGAGAGGGGACTTGAAAACTGTTTTCAAGTACCTAAAAGGTTGTTACGAGGAGGGAGAAAAATTGTTCTTAACTGCTATGATAGGACAAAAGCAATGGGCTTAAATTACAGTAAGGGAGGTTTAAGTTGGACAGTAGGAAAAAATTCCTAACTGTCAGGGCGATTAGCCACTGGAATAAGTCACCTAGGCAGGTTGTATGCTTTCCATTACTGGAAGTTTTTAAGAGCAGGTTAGACAAGTACCTGTCAGGGATGGTTTAAGAGGGTATTTGGTCCTGCCTTGAGTACAGAGGACAGGACTCAATGGCCTCTCATGAGCCTTCCAGTGTCTATGATTTTATGATTCTGCCTTCTCTGCTTCCCAAGCCTCTTTCTCTTTAAGGATCCAAAATAGCATAGCAGCCCATCCCATTATTTGTTCACAAGTTAGGGCTAATATCTTACACACCTATTTTGGTTCATTAATGTTCAGTTTCACATTTCCTATTTTTAACATGTATGATTTCGGCACAGTCCTTGAGTTAATGTCATTAAAGCCTTTTATTATTTAGACTAGGTCGAGTCTGTGTGCCCTCCGTACCCTCTCCCATAAACATTTGTTCTAGGTTAATGTGACATTTTATGAACTTTCCTCCTTTTTTTTCTTTTGAACTCAAAATAGATTTGTAGGCTCAATTATCATAGTAGGGGTCATACTCTCAATGTTTGTTCAGCCTGGCTTTCCACAACTTCTTTCTCGTGGTTCTCTCCCACACAGATTGACCAGTCTTAACAAAAAAATCCCCATCAAAGCTGCCCACCCACACTGAGTGGTGAAATTAATGTTTTATTTGAGGTCCCTAGTGTTTTATTTTTAATAAAGTTTACCTCACCAGTTGCAAAGCAGTTTAATCCAAAGTATAACAATATTCTGCTCTCATTTCAGTGTGATTACTCTGTGCAGAATCAGTCACATCAGCTTCCTGTGCTGTTTGCATAGATTAAAAAAAAAGAGGGAAAAAGTGATAGTACATTGTCAGAGAGTGGCAGAGAATTGAAGGCAGGATCTGGAAGTTCTTTAAACTCCTTAAGTAACATTGGTAGGTTTCCAAGTTGGCAGTGTCCTTTTAAATGCAGGGCTGGGGTAGTGCCTGACTGGTGCACATGACCTGTCCTTGCATGCTAGAGAGCCATACAGAGGAAGGACTTTTACAGGTCTGTTATGTGGTTCTTTATATAGTTATAATAGGCTTTGACGCTGTGCAGATGAGACCAACTCATGGTTGATTTTGCAGTATAAATAGTCCCTGGCTGAAACACCATCCATGCTGGCCTTCAACCTGAGTTCAGAGCATTTGTATTTTAAACTCCTACAAGTAAAACTGTTCAGTGGGCCTTAGCTCTCTGGCATGTAACTATGGTTATCCACCCTTTTCTTCCCATCAGTTGGGGAACATGGCATGGTGCGATAATTTAGGGTGTGTGGACTGGCCTCTGCCCTAGGGTTCTGGCATGTTTGGGATGCTGTCCAATACTGTATTATGCTGCAGTTAATGAAGCAGGGCGTATTTAGCACAAGGATGCAAAAGCCTAACTGTTTAAATGGTAATCAGTTGTTTGAACAGCTGATTACTGTTTAAACTGGGGAGTGCAGAGAGTAGCAGTTGGGCTCAGCTCTCTGCGAGTGAGAGCAGCCACTGGGCAGCGCTTGCTCACAGTGAGGCATGGAGCCAGGTGCAGGTGGGAACCACAGCTGGTCTTGACGCTACCTGAATGAAAGCATCTGGAAGGGACTTGCTAATGGGGAGGCATGGAGCTACAGCTAGGCAGCTCTCACTTGGCAGTAAGGAGCCAAGCCCAGCACGACTCCCCCCCCCCACGTGTTTAAATGTTGTTTTTTGAATATTTAAACAGATTCTTTCTTAAATGATTTTTTTACATTCCTAATCTAGCAAAAATAAGGTGATTGCCCTGTGAGGAGCTGGCTGAACCGTGTGAAACAGAGCATGATTGGGTGTATCTGCATCTTATTCACGCTCTCTTTCTCGCTCTCTTTCTCTCCTCAGCCAGATTTACTGCACTGGAGACCTCTTGAAGCAGGTCCAGCTGGCCAGGCTCTTCTCTGATGACAAGCACTTTGTTGACATGCCATTGCGGGAGTCTCCAGGTGAGCAGTAAGTGTGGCTAGGGCCATGGAGCTGTTGAGTTTACTCCTTTCCCTCTTGCTGAACACTTGGTGTCTAACCCCAAATCCCCCTGTGCTGCAGTTGGCGCCAGCTGGCCTTGGGGCCCATCCCACCACACTGGTCTGATGAGTGGGAATCTTGGCACTAATGCACAGCTGTATGTTGTGCCTCAAGGGTATTAGTGGGAATGGTGAGCCATGCCCTGGTGCATATGGCCCCAGGAAGCCATGATGTTTCACTACTCATGGTCCCCAGGTTGGCAGGAGTTCAACCAAAGCAGGAGGCAGAGATGGTTCTCTTTTTTCTTTTTCCCAGAACTAGTTCTACAGAAGTTTCAACAGCTGGTAAATGCAACTCCAGGGGGGATATTGTCCAAAATGCAGCTGGAACAGTTTGTGAACTCATCCTTTAGTGACCCAGGACAGGAGTTTGAGCAGTGGGAACCTCAGGACTGGACAAGCAGGTATGAAATGGAACCCAGAGGGGCCCTTGTAAGAGTTAGTGCAGCATCAGGAGCCTCAGGGAATTCTCTTGACAGTTCATTTAAATGCAGCTGCTCCTGGCAGCAGTGGGTTAGCTGTGCTCTGCCTGGGTTATGGAAGTAATGGCACAGGAGTGCACTGTGCTGGGCTCTGTCCTGCACTCAAGATGGGGGTTACTACATTTTTCTTGGGAACTGATGAATTTGTTTGCCTGGTGGATGCGGTAGCTGTAATAAATGCAAGGGACCGACAGGTGCTGCAGGCTCCCCATTCACAGTGCTGACAATGTACCTCACTCTGATCTGCAGCCTCCCTGCTATTGCAGATCTGCCAGTGCCACAGCCTGCAGACCCTGTTCCTAGTCTGGTCTTTGGTTTGACTTGAGCATAGGCCATCGGTTATGATGAACTGGACCAGAACACACGAATGGTTTTTCAGGCCAACACACATCATGCCTCAAGCTCCCACTGTGATCTACTGAGAACTGAAGCTCAGATCTCTAGAGCTGAATTGCTAGTTTTGACTTGTGCACTTCGTGGAGCAGGAAGGAACCAAGAAGGGGGCTGTGACCCATAGATTGCTGCTCTGTATCAGGCAAGGGATTTCACATACAGTTTCTGGAGACAACCCTCGCCCCTAGTGACTAGGCTCTTGGTTGTGGTTGTCTCTTCTCTTGAGTGTATTTCCTTCATTATCTTCCAGACCCCAGATTCTAGCCAAGATTTCTGACCAGAAACTCCAGGCGTGGGCATCGGATCTGAATGCCAAGTGGAAATCCTTGGGGAGAAAGGTAGAGAGATGGGGGAAGGGAGTGTGGTGAAGATGTGTCCCAGGCTAGTTCCAGTGGCTGAGGGAGGGATGATTGCTTCAAGGAGACAGAGTTTGTGGAGAGTAGTGACTAATGTGGATCATCTCTTTCTCAGATCAAAGATGATGTAAGGACTCGTCCGACGTTTTACTCTCAAATTTATGTGCCGCACCCACTGATGGTGCCTGGTGGCAGGTTCATTGAATATTACTACTGGTGAGTAGTAGATGGTGGGTTGGAGCCTTGTCCTGCTTAAACAAGGAAAGAGTCCTGTGGTACTTGTAGGGTATGCCTACACTTTCAATTTAGGTCGACTTAAGGACGATTAAGTTGACCTAAATTGTTCCACATCCACACCGGGCTTTCATTAAGTCGACTTAAGGGTGTCCTTAAGTCAACTTAATAACTACTGGTAGTTAGCAACTTAGCTGTTATGTCAACCTATGTTAAGTTGACCTAAAACCAGAGCGGATGCCCTAGGTCAACTTAATACCTTAAGTCAACCTAGGGCGGGAACAAGGGAGCCACGGTTCCCCGGGTCAAGGGAGCTGCAGCTCCCTTCTCCCCAGGACTGTGCCTTCCCAGCAGAAGGAGCCATGGCTACCTGGGTCCTGGGGACAAGAAAGCCATGTGGGGCTCCCTAGCCAGGGCTCTGGTGGGGAGGGAGTCCCCCGCTGCCCTGGCTGGGGCTTCAGCCGTGCAGCTCCCTTGTGCTGGCAAGCCCCAGCTCCATGGCAAGAAGGGAGCCATGGCTTCCCAGGGAGAAGGAAGCCTCTACTCCTTTCTCTCCGGGACCCATGGAGGTCCTGGCAAGGAGGAAGCCTCTGCTTGCTTCTTACCTGGAACCACAGGGGGCCTGGCAGAAGGGACCTGTGGCTTTCTTCTTGCTGGGACTTCTGGCTCCCTTCTTGCCAGGACCGGCAGTGTCCTGGCAGGTCCCTTCTGCCAGGAAGTTGCAGGTCCTGGTGAGAAGGGAGCTGTGGGTCTCCGTTATGTCTACACTTGAAAATAAGTCAACCTAACAGAGTTGACTTAACTTTTCAAGTGCAGACATACTCTTAAAGACTAATAAATTTATTTATTGGATGAGCTTTCATGGGAAAAAATCCTGGTTTCATCTTGAACTGAGCCAGTTGCAGCCACATTGGTGACTGGTGCCTCAGCCCTGCCCCATGCAGGTTGAGCTGGCAAGTTGCCGAGCTTTGCTGACACACCCTGGCACTGTTCTTCTGGCCAGTAAGCTTGGGGTTGTTTTGAATAATGTTACTTCCTGAAATGGTGGTGATGGGACTTCCTATCACATGTTGGTTGTGAATTCGACTATAAGGTGGGAGTGCAGACTGACTGTACTCAGCCATGGCCTGAACCCCATCTCTTAGGAGTGCATTGGCATGATTGTGAACCAGGTTACATTTGATTCATGCAGGGCTACCAGCCTCAAACATCTAGGATAGCTCATGCAGCTGCTGCTTTTGTGCTGCAGGGATTCCTACTGGGTGATCAAAGGGCTGCTCCTCTCTGAAATGGCAGCCACAGCCAAGGGGATGATACAGAACTTCCTGTACTTGGTTGAAAGGTGAGACCCTGGCCTAAAGCAGTTGGAGAGAGAAAGCAGGCTGGAGGCTCACTCTCTTCCTCCCTCAACTCTGAAGCCACAGCTTTCCTAGCATGGGGAGCTGGCCAAGTGACGCAGCCCTGGCTCTAGTAAGGCCTTGTGCTGTCAGGCTGTCACCTGGAGGATCCCTGTGGGAGGGGACAGTTGGGGAAGCCTCTGTAGGCCCTTCCTTCTCCTACCTTGGGGCTGTTACACATGGTCTTTCTCTCAATGGGCAGATATGGGCACATCCCAAATGGAGGAAGAGTCTATTATCTGCGCCGGAGCCAGCCACCTTTCCTCACCCTGATGATGGATGCTTACCTGGCCCATGCCAACGATACGGAGTTCCTCAGGTGAGGATGAGGTTCTGCTAGGCATCAGCAAGGCTCTGTATGTCTCAGGGAGTTGTGGTGGACTCTCCTTGCCCCTGCCCCTGCCCCTCCATGGCTGGCATCCAGCTCCTGGGCTGCCTGCTCTGCCCTCCTTCCCCCCATGGCTGGCACTAAACCCATGAGCTCTCCATCAGGATCAGGGCCACATGGCTGCAGAGGGCACTCTGTAACTGAAGACAAAAAAGTTTTCCCCTCTCTTGGTGGTGCCAGAGGATCTTGCATAGCAGTGAGGGTTGGCTTGAACGTAGGCAGCTGCGGTCTGGGGTGACCAAGAGCCTGTCCTGCTGTGCCCCATGTTCTAGGTGTCTATGACTCATCCCCTCTGCTCCTGGGCACAGCCAAGCCCCTACCTATTCCCTCTCCTGATCCAAGCACCTTGCAGAGCCCCCTGAGCCAGGCTAGTCTCAGCAGGAGCCCATCTCTGTAATATTGGGTACCGCTCTGCCTTCTGCTCCATCCACTGACTGGTCACAGGGCTGGTGTGGGCAGCTCTCTGTTTGGCCAGCGTGTGTCAGAGGCAGCAGGAGCTTTGCTCCCGGTCATGCTCCATGCTGCTTATTCCCTTCTAAGTACACACCCAATAATGTCCCACTGCGAAGTTCCCTGAAGCAGTTCATTCCCTGTTGGGTTTCCTGTTCTCCTACAAGCTGTCCAGTTGTTGAGCAGACCCATGAGTGGATGATTTATTCTTCACCATGCTCGTGATCTAATTCCCAGGGAGAATATCCATCTGCTGGAGGCAGAGTATGAGTTCTGGCAGAAGAATCGCTCTGTGAGCATCACCATTGGGGGCAGGAATCACACTCTGAACCACTACAATGTTCAGGTCGGGGAGCCCAGGTACTACCCAGCAACTTCCGTCTAATGGAGTTATGCTAGGGGGAAGCCAGGACTCCTGGGTTCTGGTTCTAGCTCTGTCACTCACTCATTGTGGACTTTGGGCCAGTGACTCACCTGTCCCTCTTGGGCTTCAGTTTGTCCATTCACAGTGTGGGGAAAACCCTGCCAGTGAGCTGTATTTCTCTACCCCCTTCAGTAAACAAGCTGCTGCAGGGAGGTTGGCCTGTCCCAGGATGTGCATGGGAAAGACCAGCCTCTGCAGGGGAAGGTATCATGGCTTCTTGTTACCTTTGGGACCTCGCCCCTTGGAGACTTGAGGGGTCCGCGGTGCCGACAGCTTGAGGAGGCCCTGTTCAGCCCAGCAGTTGGGCTGTTGGCTGAGACCTGGAACAACTAAAGGTGGGATGAGAATGAAGCAGTGTCTGACAAAGTGGGTTGCAGCCCAGAAAAGCTTGTGCCTGAAGAAATTTGTTAGCCTTTAAGGCGCTACAGGACTATCGTTGTTTTTTACTATATATAGACTAACATGGCTACCCTCTGACAGTGTCTTATGAGAGTTACGATGAATTTAAAGTCAGACGGGGGCTCCATGCTGCAGTGCTGGTAGCTGGTCTCAGGAACTGTCTGAAGTGCCACTGGTAGGATTTCACACAGCCTCAGTTTCTGGGTTCCCCTTTGCAGCCCCTCCTAGACCCCACCCTGCATGCCAGGCATCCCAACCTTTGCCTGCTTAGGCCAAGACAGTGACTCAGAGCTGAATTGACCTGCTGATCTCTCTGCTTCCCCCACAGACCAGAGTCCTACAGCGAAGACTGGGAGTTGGCAGCTGACTTAAATGAAGGTAAAGATGTGTCTGTGATGGGACAGGTGCTGTGGCCCTCTAATGCCCACTTAGAACAAATCAATCTGTGCTGCTCTTCACTGGCTGCACCTCAGTGTTGTCATCCATATCCCAGGGAAGGCAGAGCAGCTGGCTGGGGGGGCAGGGAGAGATTTTTGGGAATTGGGAGGGGGTTTAGATATGGTATTTCCTTTTGTGAGAGGTGAGGATGTGGCATTGGGAGGTTAGACCCCTTTTGGCCTTGGATTTTTTTGATCACTGCTGGAGATCTCTGCACAGAAGCCTGGTGTCCTCAGGAAGCCAGGTGGTGGGATCCTGCTGAGATGGTTTCATTCTTCATGGATTCAGATTCCTACATGTCCCCATGACTTTGCCAAGGAAACACCATGAGTCAGTTCTGCAGGGCAGGATTCATTGAGGCACCCAAGGTTGTGCTCTGACAGTTCTTTCTCTCTGAGTGGCCTTGGCGTGGAGCTGAGCATGATAGAAGCTCCTTAACCACTGCTCCAGCTGAGCCATCATGGCCCTTCTGTGTCTGTGCCTGGGGGTCAGTGCTCTGGTTTAGGGTTCCTGATCTAGAAATACAAGAGTGGCCGCACTGGGTCAGTCCATTTCCCAGCTATCTGTGCATGCAGCCAATCCCCACCTCCACTGCCATGCAAGATCCTCACTGGTACCAGCAGGAGATGAGAAAGCAGACCTATGGTCCCTCTAGCCCACACGCTTCTAACTTCGTTGCCCCAGTCTGGGGACCTGGTTGCAACTGTACTGGCCCACAGCCCCCCAGAACCTGCGTTCAGTCTTCAGATATCTTCCCTGCCAGGGTCACCCTGGACAGAGAGGCATTAAACCTTCAGCCACAAGGGATGTTCAGTAGTCTGTAATGCCAGTTTGTGTGTGTCTTGCAGATGCCAGGCAAGTGCTCTGGGCAGAGCTAAAATCAGCAGCAGAGTCAGGCTGGGACTTCTCCTCTCGCTGGTTCCTATCCTGGCCTCCCCCACTCCCTGCAACACTGAAGGACACCAAAGCCAGCGCTGTGCTGCCAGTGGACCTGAATGCCTTTCTGTGCAAAACTGAGCACCTACTGGCTTCATTTTACAGTTTACTGGGTAAGGAGCCTGCTGGGAAGTGCCTCCTTTGGGAGATTAGTGCCTGTGGAGTCTCTTCCTTCTCTGTTGGACAGGAAGACAACAATTGGGGCAACATACCTGTGTAGGGAAAGGCCTGGCATCCTGTAGTATTGCTGCCTATAGAGCAGCTTGCGTAAACATCAGCTAGGCCCAGTGGCATCTTCCCACAAGTGGCAACAGGAAGCAGTTTAACCCTTCTCTGCCCCAGGTAAAGCCTCATCGCCATTCACTTGATTTACTTCTGTGCTTGTTTAACTCTTGGGTGTTGGGAGCCTAGGGAGGCAGTCAAAAGATTGGCATTATTGAGATGAGTCTTGCCCAGGGACACCTGCCTTTTGCCAACCAAGGGCTGGGTCAGCCAGCAAAGTCAGGAGCTGGAAGGCTGCCTCTGCGAGCTGGAGTGGATTGCAACTTCCTCCTCTCTCTCCTACTGAGCAGAGGCCACATGCCATGCTGCTCAGCATGCACTGGGCTGGAGAGTCTGCAGGGAGGGTTGTTGTGGGCCACAGCAAAAACTGAGGTTGTGTAGTGCTGTGCTTCATCGGTGGATGCTCCACAAGCCCCTCAGAAGGGCAAACGATCTGTTCTTTCTCTCTCTCAGGAAACACCAGCAAGGCTGCTGAGTTCCAGGCTGCTCTGGAGCGCAGGCTTGAGGCAGTCCAAGCGGTCTTTTGGAATGAAGCTGCTGGAGTCTGGCTGGACTTCAACCTCCTGAAAAAACAGCAAAACCAGGCCTTCTACCCCTCCAACCTGGTGCCCCTGTGGACAGACTGCTTCTCAGATCAGGCTGCAGCGGAGAGGGCAGTGCAGTACCTAGAGGTGCGCTGGGTTTCTGAGGGTGACAGTCCCCATTTCCACAGCCCAGTCACTCAGTCTCTTTTAGCCCTTCTTGCATGCCTATTAAAGTCTGTCCACATTTAGGTAAATGTGCTCTTGGCAGATAGTGTCCACTGGAGGGTGCCGCATACCTTCCTTCTGAGCCTGGCACGCTGTCTGCACAGAGCAGAGTGAAGTGGAGTTGCAGCCCGGTTCTCATGTGGCCCCATCCTGCCAAGGGATTCCTAGGACTTGGTCCTCCAACTCAACCCACTAGTGACTCCAAAAGACCCTGCCAGCTTCCCATCCTGGGTCACTTACTCCTGCCTCGGGAGCCAAGCTAGTAGCCAACCAGGTTAGCCAACAGTGTCCTGTCTGCCTAAATCCCCTCTGCAGCTGTCTGTCTCCTGAGTGGTGCATTATAGGGGAGCGCAGTGTTGCCTTTCAATGTGCTGTCTACATTTGCAGGGAAGCACAGCAATGTCCTACAAGAATGGGCTCCCTACTTCACTTGCCAGGACTGGGGAGCAGTGGGACCTGCCCAATGCATGGCCTCCCCTGCAGCACATGGTGATTGCAGGTAAGAATACTGCTGTGTTTATACCCAGCTGTTTGCAGGACTAGAAGCCCACTGGAAATTTTTCCTGGGTTTGGTATCAGCCCACTAAGCTGTTTCAGGACTTGCCCCTTGTTTCCTTTCCCTGCAGCAGCTCTAAGTATTGTATTGGGCCTTTCTGTCCCTGACCCTCCACTCTTGATGCTGCTTCACAGAGCATTATTAATTGATCCTGTTTCTACAGGCTTGGTTCCTAACCGTGCAGTAGCTACAGGCCAGGCTAGAGGCTCTTCTGTGAGCCCAGGCGTCACTGTGCCATCTTAGTTCAGGGGAAACTCTCCCACTTGGGCCTTTCTCAAACTACAGTGGACCATCCAACCACTGACACTGCTTGGTAGAAAAGCCAAGTGGTTCCATTAACCCTGCTCACAGCCAGAGCTAGCCCAAAGGTTTTTGGCACCCTAGGAGAACTGTGACCTCCCCCCACCATGTTATAAGAGATAATAAACTAGTATATTTTTTAAATAGAGGAAAAAATTCACTTCCCTCTAATTTGGCACTCCAGACAATTATGTAGTTCACCAATCTGATTGAGTTGCTTTGCTGGCAGGCTAGTGAGTGGATGTTTACTTGAGAGGAGGGAGATGCCTGTTAACATCCTTTGCCAGAAAGCTGAGAGGAGTTGAACCTTCATCACTCACATATGGGGTAAATACTCAGACCATTGGAGTGCAGAGGGGTTCTCAAGCTGTACCTTTTCTCATGGCTGTTTAATCAAAGCAGAACAGCCTCAAGGACCTGAAGACCAGCCCCCCTCAAACTGCCACCACTGGCAGAGATCAGAGCTCACACTTGAGAGACTGCAGAGCCTTGTTCCAATGCCCTGTGTCTCAGGCAGGCCAGCAGAATAGGGGAATGGAGCCAGAGTCTACCACGTCCCAGGTGACGTCGTCTGCTTGCAGTCCCTGGCCAGTGATCCCCTCAGGTGCCTGACCTGTTTTGTGCGAACTCGTTAGGCACCCGCCAAAGACCCCATAGACTGGCAGAGGGGGAGAAAGGCGCTGGGACTTCCAGGGCAACCTTTAGCTAGTGGGTTAAGGCTATAATCTCTGCTGTGGGAGGGGAAAGTGTCCTTGCTTCCAGGTTAACTTGGGAAGGCCATGCCTAAGGAGGGAGAAGCACGAGCATGCAGAGGGCTTATAAGAACATGTACTTTACCCCTTCAAGTAACACACGACCTGGGACAGGGCACTTTGAAGTCTATTCAAACAAATGTCAGCACTTTTTTCATACAACACCCAGTCACCCTTTAGATCTGGTTGCCAGTTGATGTTGAGGGCCAAAACTATACCTGGGTTGAAAAAAAGAATGCAAAAGCTGATGGCAGAGGCTACTAGCCAAGACAGTTGGATGCAACCCTGTGCATCTTGGTGTGCCTGATACCAGGAGTGGCTGCCAGGGCATAGATCTCCTGAGACTGGCTCTCTGCTGCTCATGGCCTTTGCAGCAAGTGGCATTGGGTGACCACAGAAGACAGGTGTGTGGACTACTGCTGTGACTCAGTCTTGCTGTTTTTATGTTGTAAAGTTCCTCGTCTGCCTGATGAGAAGATGGGTTTTGTAGAGGGGTCACAGGCAGCAGAGGTGAACTGAGCTGTGGGCTAGTTGACAGGGGCTTCCTGATGCTTGCTTATTGAAGTTGTTCCTCTAAAGTCCCCTTTGGGAGGGGTGAAGGGTGCAGCTTCCTCTCTAGCCTATTGGGTTGTGTTGTGGCTCAGCCATGGGCTCTGCTGCATCAAAGTCCCTTGCTGTAGGCTAAGAAGGGTGGAGTGAGAGCAGAGTTGTAAAGCCATTTTTTTATTTTGTTTTGTTTGCTGCTCGGGACATGTTCCCATCAGAATGCGCCCCTTGCCATTAGTAGCGCTTGGAGCTGGCGCTGTGAAAGCCCCCCTTTAATAGAGCGGCTCCATTGAGCCACTCTGTACCGCCTGGGGCTGTGCGCCGTTGGCACTGCTGGAGTTACAGCTTTGAATGAGAGGGCTGAAAAGGGCTTTCCTTCAGCCGTTGTGCATGGCTTGCTTGAGCCATGCAGTTAGGCAGCCCCTCCCTGCAGAAACTTTTCCTTTTCAGTTAAAAATCAGCTGAGCATTTCCTTCCTTCCATCTCCCCCCCAGGACAGCAGTTAGCTCGCACAGGCAGCTGCAGGTTCTACCCAGCTGTGGGGTGTTGCAAAGGGCCTCCCACCCCACACCCCAGCGCATGTGTGGTGATGACAGGCATCTCTGCCTTTCTTACTGTAGAAATCTGTCCCACATTAAGGCAACGTGAGTTTGGCCAGCCTGAGATGGTGATAGCTTGCATAGTCTAGTGATTAGCCTAGGTTGTCTGGGCTGTGGTGGCTGCAGATTCAAAGCTCCCCATTGCCGTTCTCCTCATCCTTGGTGGCTAGAGCTGGAGGGGCTTGCTGTGTGGCACAGTGGCTAGGCCATGGGCCAAGCTGGGCTTGGCCTGTAAGAACAGCAGGTTTGAGCCTGCCCTGGTGGTAGGGCTTTTGCCTTTGGTATGTAACCCTGGAGGGCTCCCGCCTTCTTGTAGGCCCATTAAAGTCTTTCCACGTTTAGGTAAATGTGCTTTGGGCAAAGTCAAGAGCTAGCCTCACTCTCCAGGCCAATGGTTAGGGCACTAACCTGTAGTGCTGGAAAGCTTGGTTCAACTCCAGGCTAACTGCTCAGCAAGAATTTGCACTTGGATTTCCATCCTCTGTGACAACCAGTCTTTACAGTGGCCCACCCTTGTCAGAGCCCTGTCTTTCTCAAGCCCACTGGTGATTCTGTCCTGGGAGGTCAGAGCCCCCAGCTTATGCCCCTCAAGGAAGAACACCTCTTAGCCAGAGTCAGCCCAACTGTTCATCCTAGCTGAACTATGACTTTTTTGGCATCCCTCCCCACCCCACCACCTGATGAGCTAATATATATATTTTAAATAAAAAAAAAACACTTCTAATTTTGCACCCCTTAAAGCCTGGCACACTAGAACAGTGCGTCTCATCCTTTTGCACCTCATGAAACCCTTGGCAGCATTATGTGAGTCTACAAGATGCACCCTAGCTAGCTCTTTGTGACACACTTACTGCTGTGTGGTGAAGATCTGCTGTGCTAGACAATCACCACTATGGTTGGGCTGGCCTTGCCCACAGGCCCTCAGTAGGCATAATCCCTGAGGTACTTGGCTTGTAGCAAATCCCTCAGGGTTTGGGCAGCCAGCTTTTTTTGGGACTGTAGTACTGCCCTGCCCAGCTTCTTGGGGTGACCTTGTGCTCCACTGTGCGGGGTGGGCTAGTCTAGCATCGCCTCTTGCACAGACAGGCAGGCTTGTGTCTGCAGGTGCTCCCTTGTAGGCAGGCCCCTGACCTTTTATTTGTGGTCATAGGTTTGGCCAAGTCCAGCTCCTCAAAAGCCAATGACGTTGCCTTTGCCCTGGCTCAGAATTGGATCAGAACCAACTTTGCCTTATATGAGAAGTACCGGGCCATGTTTGAGAAGGTAAAGCCATTGGTGTCCCCCCCACCTCAGTCTGGCCTCAGCCCGCTGGAGCTTGTGACATGGAATTCCTGCCCATACCTTCCTACAGCGCCCTGCCCCGCTGGTGATGGTCACAGTGTACCCACTGCCTGCATGGGGCGAGCCTGGCCTGCTGCCTTAAGGCCCCACGGTGTCAAGCTGTATGCAGTGAAGGGGGTGCCACATCCTAGCTCAGCCCCTGGGTGGACTTGAGCTGGGGCAAATACGGCCAGTGTGGCAGTGGGCAGGGTTGCTGTGACTGGTCAGCTTCAGGTTTCCACTAGCAGGCTGTGGCTGCATTTTTTTTCTTCTGTCAAGGCTAGGGCTTGTGTGCTGCTGTCCGCCCCTGCCTGTTGTACAGCGGCCTCAGCCAGAAGCATCTGGGTTACCCTCACGCTTGAGCACACGGCTCCGCAGGAGTCTGGCAGGCATGGGCATTCTAGCACCCCTCCCCTTTTGAATGGGGCTTTCTGAATAATCGTCTCTCTCCCCAGTATAATGTGGATGGCGATGGGAAGCCAGGCACTGGAGGAGAGTACCAAGTCCAGGTAAGAGCATGTTTGGAAATGTTTCAGCGTAGAGCTTTGTGCTTGCAGAATTGTTCAGTAGGCCTGTGAGGCTCGTCAGCCTCAGTGCTGCAGCCAAGTGTGAGCGCCTTCCTAGTGAACATGCTCCCACTTCATGCCTGTAAGTCTGGGGTTGCTAATGTTGCATTCTCCCCACCAGGAGGGATTTGGCTGGACCAATGGTGTAGTCCTCCAGCTCTTGGATCTCTATGGCAATCGCCTGACCTCTGGCTCCCCCTCCCTCTACTCCTGGGCCTGGATTGCTGCTGCCTGCATCTTCCTCCTTAGCCTGAAATAAGGAAGTGGTTTGGGCTCCCAGCAGCAGGACCAGAAGAGACAAGCCCATGTGTACTGAACAGCTCTGGCCCCTGGGTCAGATAGGAAGGGAGAGGCTCATTGGCAGCAAGCAGCCACAGGTGAACAATAGCTGTCACTAAACCGCTGTCTGAGTAGCTTGGTGAGTGCCCCTCCTGCAGTTCTGCTCTCATGCTCTTGCTGTTTCCATTAGGACTAATTAAACTGCTCTCTGCTGTGAAGCAAATGCCTGAATTAGTGGCTCCTGGCACAGGCAGGGCCCTGACCCTTGTGGAGGTCTAGGCTAAGGACAGGGGTGTTGCTGCACTGGGGCCAGTAGGGCACAGGTCCTGCATCTCCTAGCCTGCAGCACAGCAGAAAGGGCCTCGTGTGGCTCCAGGCCACGTCTGGCAAATGGTGGGTGGCTTGAAGACAGCTCCTGCTGCTTCTCATGAGCAGGATGAGCTGTCTCCAAGCCTCCTGCCACTTGTGGGCTGTGGCAGAAGCTGGGTCCGGCTTCAAGCATCCTGCAAGTGGCGTGATGCCAGACCTGCCCCTGCTGCTGCTGGCGTGTGACACTGGCTGGGGCTGGATTGGGCCCTGAGCAGGATCAGGCCTGCAGGGGCATGCACAGGCCCCAGGTCCCAACTCCTCCTCCCCCCAGTAATGCTCCTGGCTGAGGACCTCCACGTCACTCCTAATCCTCCCCTTAATGTTTAGGCAGAGCCTAGCTAGGGGGCTGAGAGTACTGGTCCCTGATCCCTGCTATTGCTGGCCACTGCCCAGATGACAGCCCTGAGGGAGTGTGTGTTATGTATTCTCGGCTACAGAAGATGAGCTGTTACAGCTTCAGTACCTGGGTGCTATAAAGCTGTATCACCTCCTGGTTTAATCTTTGGCGGGCCCAGCCTCCCCACCTGCATTTGCTACATGCTGAGAATTAGAGCACGCTGCTGTTCCTTGAGCCCCTTTTCTTGTTGGAGTTCTGTCTGCAGCATGCAGCGACCACCCTCAGTGTTGAAGAGTTAGGCTATTTCTGCGTGTCAGTGCTGTACCCTTGCCTCCCTGCCCCAGTTCATACAATGCCTTTTCCCTGGGCCTGTGCTGTGTTGCACCCACAAACCATGTGCTGCTTTCCTACTGCCCTGATGGGCATCACACCACATACCTTGCAAATTCTATGCTGCGATGCTCCCAGCCCCAGCAGAACAGGAGCAATATGGACCATCACTAGTAGACTAGCTTGCTACTGCTAACCAGCTCCTAGGGGTATTTGGGACACAGTGGCTTCATCTCAAAGTCAGCACAAACCTCTCAACTCATATGCAGCGCTGAGTGACTCCATTATTTGTATACCAAGACCCAGCTAGACCTGGTCAGAAATCTGGCAGGAAATGTCACCATTTTGAAGGTTGTTCCCCCAACCCCTGAGTGCTTTGTTTTTGAAAGAAGTCCACATGGGAATGGAATTAAAGATTAACAAGTTACACAAAAGGGCCAAATTCTACAGCTGCTGTAGGCCCAGCTCTATTCACACCAAAAGATCCTCTTATCCCTCCATTCTCCCCAGGCTACTTCTGTGTCACACTTCCATTTTCATCTCCTTCAGAGAGCTGTGTATAGTCAAACTTGTCAAGTTTGTTGAATTATTTCTTTTGGCTGAACAGCTTCTGAGCCTGTCACCATTCCCTACTACATGGGGCAGGGCAAAGCCCTTTAAAGGCTGGGGTCTTACCCACACAGTGCCTACTAAGAACCCTGTAGGTTGGGGCTCAGTTGGCTCTGGTCAAGAGCAGGGAAAGGGGAAATAACCTCAAGTGTGTTACTCAAAAGACTTTATTGTTTGCAGTCTGTCTACAGCTAGTTAAAAAAAGAGAGAGAGAGAGAGAGAGAGAGGCTGGACTGGCTGCTGCCTGACCCCAGCCTACATGAGCAGAGGGAGGCACAAACTGGACAAAGGGAGAGCTAGGCTTAACAGCAGTGGCAGTTGTAGGAATTTGGGTAGCTAGGGTTAAAAAAAGAGATTTAGAAAATAAGGATTTCAAGGTTATAAAAGCAGGTGTAATTTAAATAGTCTTGATCTTTCAAGGGATTTTCAGCTATGTGAAACTTAACTTTTCATTAAGCCATAGAGAAAGGCTTTAGAAATTCCTAGCTCTCAGCTGGATTGTGCAAACATGGATAGGTATAGTTAGCTACTTTAAAAGGACACAAGATGGCAAGGAGCCAAATTCTTTAGTTACTCAGTAAAGCACCCACTGCTGTCACTGCCACACTGGAGCAGCTTCAGGCTTAGCTAGTATTTGCCTTGTGCTGCACAGGGCTGAGCACATTCAGCTCTCTGGGACTTTGAGGATGCTCAGCACCTCACATCATCAGGCCTTTAAGGTGCTGACAGCCCTATGAGGCCTGTGCAGACAGCGTTAAGGACTGGGCTCCCTCTAGTCTTGCCTTGCTCTCCTGGCATCTCTTTGGGGGAGGCACTTTTAAAGCTCACAGTGTCAGGAGAACAGGCCACTAGTTTCTTTATATTGTACCTCAATGCCTGATGCATGGGAGAGATCACCACCATGGCAGAAAGGAATACTCCCTCTCATTCCACAGCAACAGTTACTTCTAGCTTTACAGCACACCATAACCCAGCAGAACCCTCCAAACAGGCACCTTGCCTGTGTTGCTGTGTACAGACCCTCAAAGGTGGGCAAGGCACAGGAGAGCAGATGGACGTGCCTGACAGACCCCTCCCTGTCACAGACAGCAGCAGGAGATCTGACAGGACTCCATGGTGCAAGTGCTGGTACCTGGAGCAGCCCTGATGCTGGTGAGAAGGGCACAAGAAAAGGAAACAAGTCAAAGAGAGAGTGGAGCAAATTGGGGTCTGGTCTCAGGTCCTGGGAGGATGCTCCAGGTGAGTCTGTGATGCAGTTGTCATGGTGATACCCGACAATCTCCAGTTTAAAAAAGTGGCGGCTATTAGCTTCATTCCATAATCCAACAGCTTCAGGCCTAGTTTGCACTGGAAGTGGCGGGATGGTCTTTGGCAGCTCTTGTGCTTTGTACCTTCAAGCACATTGATATGTTTCCATTGACAGATTAAAAAAAAGTCTGTTCAGTATAAAAGAAAAAGAAATCTCTTGGCTAGACCTTTGTGCCAGCCTTTCTTATCCATCTCTGTTCAGTGTGAGAATGATAGTACCACTTCTGTGCCTTTGCTCTATTCTCACACACACTGCCTGTAATAGAAAACACAGAGCATTTGGTAGAGGCAGAAGGGGAAACACAATAGCAATTCCATGAGGAATGACTACAATATGAAAAAAAAAAAATAAGGATTTTGTAACAAAAAATCATGGCTTTACAATTCTGATAATTCCTGTTTTTTTTTAACACCTGTCCCACTGAAAAGTTTCCAATCATACAATTACTCAAATAACGTCCCAAAACTCTCTTGGGAAAAGGGCAAGAGGGCTGATCCTGGAGCCATGCCCCTACAACCAGTTGGGAGGTTTAACCAACCAGGGCCCAAAGGGCATGAGACAACCACCATCTGTACCAGAGAGAGCTTCCTTGGATTCAAGGTCTTCGTGCTGCTGTCTGAACACCCTAGGAGGGAATGGAAAAGGCTGTTTGCCAGATCCAGCTGTCAGGGGGCTCCAGGTTGTCTTGGCACTACAAAAGGCAAATCCATCCAGGATTTTGTGAGCTGGGAAAGGAAGCGAAGGCGGGTCTGAGACAGCTCCACCAAGTCCTTCTGTTCCCAATCAGTTCATGAACTGGGTGTAGCCTTCTGCTCCAGTCACAATGACATCCATCCAGATCCTCATGGCCTCAGCTGATGGAGCCACCATGTAATACAGGCGGTCATGGGTCTTGACACAGAAGGTAAGAGCTGGATTGGGGCTCTGCAGAGAGGAGACAGAGATTCATAGACTCTAAGGTCAAAGGGACTGATACAATCATCTAGTCTGACCTCCTGCATAAGGCAGATCACAGAACTTCACCCACCCCCTCTTGCAATAAACTTAAGTTATTAAAAGTCCTCAGCTCATGGTTTAAACACTTTAAGAAACAGAGAATCCACCAGCAGCTGAGTCATGGGCCATGCTGTAATGGAAAGCAAAAAATCCCCAGAGCCTTTGTCAATCTGCCCCAGGGAAAATTCCTTCTTGACCTCAAGATGGTGATCAGCTAAACCCAGGGTGGGCAAGACTCAGCCAGGCAGCACTCAAGAAAGAATTTTCTGTAATAACTCAGAGCCCAGCCAATCAATTGTCCCATTAAGTTTATTCCTGCAGTAACTAGGGAGCCAACTCTTCCCCCAGTGATAGGATCCATTCCTCCCACACCAGCAGCAACTTAAGGGCTGCTGAGACCTTTATCGACTACAGCCTATGCTCCAGCAGAACCTGGGGGAGTACCCAGGGCTTAGATTCAGTCCCTTTGCTCTTCTTTGTCCGTCCTTATGACAATGCCCTGTGTGCCATAGAAAGCTGAGATACCAGTGCAGGGCCAGGCAAAGCATTAACTTCCTGGCATGGTGCTGGGGGTTTTTTCTGCATAACAGAACAGGAACCAGAGCTGAGTGCACTGTCTGAACAAGGCCAGTCTGAGACCGAAGGCTGTAGAGCTGCCTGGGATGCTGCTGCCCAGCCCAAGGGCTCAACTCCACCAGTCCTGGAGAGAGAAAGACAGCTGCCTGATACTCCTCCCCCTTTCATATGCTTACCTGCTTGGGCAGGTCCTTGCATTAGGGACCTATCAGACACTGAGTGAGCTTCTGTCCCTAGAGCCACATCCTATTCATACTGAAGTCAATAAAAGTTTTGTCTGCTGGAACTAGGTGGCTTGAAGAATGAGGCAGTGGCTTGAATTGAAGAAGGGGCAGAGAAAGCCCAGGTTGTTCTGAGATGGAAACCCAGGCACTTGAGATCTACAGACAGCACTGGAGAGGAATTGGCTTCAACAGGGCCAAGATCTCCCAGCACATGGAGAGAGCCCCAAAGCTGAAGCAACTGTATTGACTTGTCATTCCTATATCCTATTCAGACCAGAAAAGCACTTGGGGATACCAAGTTACTGGAGGACAGAGTTTACAAAGGGTTAAAGACTTGGCCACTGACCTAACAACCAGCCACTCTGTGTGACATACTGAACAGTGTCAGGACTCCTGGGGTCTCTCCCTGGCTTTTTCAATGTAAAGATGGCTGCAGCCAAGTCAGAAGAGAAGTCATGGCCCAGAGCTGTTCTGAGGATACTTACCAGTTTCTCTAGGAGCATGTAAGCCCACCTGCTGCCCAATTCCTCCCTTAGGCAAGGTGGGGCTCCTAGAAATCAGACCAGTCAGCATGTACAGACCAACCTCCAGTGAGGGTCATGGACCATGCCAAGGGCTGAGGGAAACTTCAGGACTGACCTTTGCACAGGCAGATCTGTGGCCAGCATTAGACACTGACACAGGGTACATGCATACATAGATGCCCACAGGCTACTCTGAGTCATGCTGGACAGGGCAGGGTTTACATTTGATATCAATTGCAATTGGCAGGTGAAAGCTAAAACCAGCTGTATTCATTGACCTTGGGCCTGAAGCTGAACAGGGATGTTTCATTTGTATCTCTCGTTAACTCTTAGTTGTTGCAGAGGCTACCTAGAGCCCAAACTAATGCTTGTTGAGGGCACAGAGAGCAGACTCTGATCACACAAACCTGCATAAAACCTCTCTGCCTTGATCTGCACACATATACCCCAGATACCTTGTGGCCACAGCCCTTGTTCAGCATAGTGCTGCTGAAGTAATGTCCGACCAGCCCTCAGCTCCTCCCAAATCGCTGTCATTTGTGAAAGCATGGAGAAGCTAGGAGGCTGCAGAGGCAGACTGTGAAAACATCCTAATCTTGAAGATTGGTGTGGGCTTCAGCTGTCCCCAGAGCCAACAGGAGACTGGTATGTGGTGCTTTGCTGGACCTGGCCTACAGAAGTCAAAGGGGCTAGTGATAACCTCCCACTCCCCTGTACCACTCTAAACCACAGTCCAGCAGCTGAAGTTACAATTCTCTCCCATCTTGTTCACTATAGCCCTGAACAGCCTATGTGTGCTTCCAACCAGCACTTTGGCCTCTCCCCTGCCTCAGACCCTTCATAGCAAAAGGGTGGGATGTTCTTTGACCTTCCATACTGTATTTTCACAGTAGCTGATGGTGCTCTATCAAAGTTGAAGGGAGAATGTCCTCTTCCTCCCTTGGGAGCAGGCTCAGGCCCAAAACACTCTGAGATATGGTGTGTGTGTGAGACCAACATGCTCCAGCCCCAGTCAGTCTTGTAAAAACACCACCCACCTGTCCCCACTGCAGAGAGAGGAGCAGCTAGGAGGCAGAGCGAAGGAGCCTTAAGCAGCAGGTTCAGAAATGTCGAGTGATCTTAGAAAATGAGCCCACTGAAGTGTGTTCCTAGTACTAAGTGACTTGCTGGAAAACTCAGAAGCTGTGGTACTGATCATGAGTATGCAGTGCCATTAAAAACAAAACAAGCAAGGAGTCCTGTGGCACTTAAAGACTAACAAATTTATTTATTGCATGAGTTTTGGTGGGAGAAAATCCCACTTTGTCAGATGCTTTGAAGATGGGGTAACTTACATAATGGGAGCATTTATTTCCTCCCAGTCTGTAAGTTCCCTCATCTTCAAAGCACTTCATGAAGTGGGATTTGTTCCCACCAAAGCTCATGCAATAAATAAATTTGTTAGTCTTTCATGCCACAGGACTCCTTGCTTGTTTTACTGAACTAGACTAACACTGCTGCCTCTTTGGCAATTAAAAACAAGCAATCACACAAACCCCTCAAACAGGCTGGGGAACAAACCATCCAGGCAAAGACATGCCACCCCAGAAAACAAGAGGAAAGACAAAGAAGCAGAGAAAAGTGCATTGAGACAAACCTCTCTTCGGAAGTGAATGGGGAGAATATCTGCTAGTTGCTAGAAGAAAATAAAGACAATTTCTATTAGAACAGTACTGTAACCTTGCTCACTTGGGAGCAGCAGATGCAGTGACTGGCCTCCCACCCCCTTAGTCCTTGTTAGTTATGCAGTCCAGAAAGCCTTGAGCAGATTGGTTTGCTCTCTTTAAATGCAACACTGTTTGGCAACACTGCTCTTCTACCCCTCAAATGAAGAGCCTAAGTGCCAGACTAGGATGTGTTCTGATGTGGGCACCCCCTCAATCTTCACTATTGAAGCTAGTTCATCTTCATTAAATGGTACTTGGGCCAGAGCATTCATACGACTCCCTCTGGAGTCCTGCAATTTGGGTATTCACTCCCTTCCCATATGGGTAATTTTCTCATTCAGATTCCTTCTTCTGCAGGTGACATGGCATTTAAATCTCCACGCTTTCCTCTCAAGTGAACAGTGTAAGTGCTGGACTGGGAGATATTCTGAGGAAGCGATTCCCTCAGTCTTTCCTGTTGAAGCTGGTCTGCCTTCATTAAATAGTAATTGGGCTATACTCCTCTTCTGCATTTCTCTGTAGTCCTGTGTTTAGGTACTTCTCAGTGACCAGTGAGTTGCTTGTTCAAATCCGTTTTCTGTTGCGGAAAGGGAAGTAGTGCTTTGTGTGCAAATAAATGACCTACGTGCCAGAGGCTAGGCTATTATGATGGGGCTTCCTTTCTCTCATTTATTTCAGCTGGGTTACTTTAACTACATATTAATGGGGACAGTGCTTTTTTTTGCAAGGTTCTCTAGGGACAGGTCTAAGTGACTCTGGTTCAAATCTCAACAGAGGGGCTCTGGCGCCTGAGGAGTGACCCTTTACACTTGAATCTTCTTTTGTCCCCAGGAGCTAGGATACTGGCCCAGGCTGGGGCAGAGTACAGGACACTCCCTTCTCTGTTGAATGGTGTGATCAGGTGGTTCCCACTTTCAAAGAAGAGTCACTGCTGGGCATTCCCTGCCCAACTCTGCTCCCTTTCCCAAGAAAACAACTCCAGGCAGGTAGGTAAGCCATCTTCAAATCCCTGCTCCTGTAAGATGCTGGCTGCAGAAGGAAGCCACTGCTTTCGGACCCAGGTGGGCTGCACAGGGCTACAGGCCATGCCACTCCCTTGCTGCCGTCAGGGTGATGAGAGCTCAGTGACAAAACAACCTCCTTGCTGAACTCCTGTCATCTGACTGTAGTTAGTGGGATGAGGGAGGCCTGAGGGCCGAGACTGGTGGTCCTTCATGCTGTAAAAATGATCATCTGTGGCCCTCAAGTCGAAAAGGTTGGGAACCACTGCACTAGCCTGTCTTCCCACAGAGGCCCATACCAGCTGCTTCAAAGGCTGGGAGTGTGTACAAACTTTTCCGTTGCAGTGGGCTATTTCTACTTACTGTAAAATAGCCATTAGCCCAAGGCTATCTGCAATGCTGATTGTGGGGCAGTAGTTTGGGCACTTGCCCTCCATGGGGGAAGGGGATAGTTCAAATTCTCTCTCTTCTTGAGCTGGGAAATGGACTTTGAGCTTTTCTCTCAGGTGAACAGCTTCAGCACTGGGATAGAAGGTAGTTGGAAGTGTGCGTCCCTCAGTTTTTTCTGTTCAAAGTGGGCCACCTTCAGTAACCGTTAACTAGCAGTTGGTCCTAACGCTCTCTGTACCTCCCTCTGTAATCCAGTGGCTTGGGTGCTCACGCTGCATCAGAGCAGTCAGTAGTTCAAATCCTTTCTTCTTGATCAATTGAACCTTCAGCACTTACCTCTCCAGTGAGCAGACTAAGTGCTGGGCTAGGAGGTATGCAGACATGAGGGGAGGCTCCCTCAGTGTTTCCTGTTAATCTGTGCCACTTTCATTGACTAAACAAACAGTATTTGGCCCATGTATTGCTCCTGGGTAGTCCTGTCACTGAGATACTGTCCAAAGGACAGCATGGTATGAGTTTAAAGCCAGGCTGTGGTCCCTGAGAAGTGATGGGTGGTAGCTTGATTTCTTACTGCGTGCAGCTGTTCCCCTTTACCTATATGTTAGGGCAAAGCCAGTCATATGAGTCCTCTATGGCAGTGGTTCCCACCCTTTCCTCTGCTGTGGCACACCCTGATACCTTTAATTATTTTGAGGCATACCACCATACAATCTCCCTATGACTCCATGAATATTCATGAGTCAATCCAGAACTCTGAGTAGTTTTTCAAAAAATTCTGTGGCAGAGCTGCTCAGGCCTCAGGGCACAACTGTGTGCCATGGCACACTGGTTGGGAAACACTGCTCTATGGTATTAGGGTTCCAGTGCTTGCCTGGATTACAGGTGCGACTGCTTCAAAGCCTCATCTGTCTGGCACTGGAGCTCTAGGGCCTATGAAAAGAACATCCCTGAACAAGGAGCATTTTGCAGAGCCTCTTGCTTTTTACAATCAAGTTATTGCGTATTTATGCTAAACACCCCTGCTCACTCTTTTATACACCTAGGCTGTGGCAGACCCCAGAGCACAAGCTGGGGGTGTCCACCTCCTAGAATCATTGGTGGGCCATCTTTGTTAGAACCCCTCCCCTTTCCCAAGAAGACAATGGCTCTCATGAGAAAGAGGGGGTTCAGACAAGGATGAACCACTGAAAAGGACAGTCCCCAAAGAGGCAACAAATCCCACCACAAACCCCTGCTGATCAGGCATACTGGGGATTTGAAGTAGGATCTCCAGCAATCCAGGTTAGTATCCCAACCACTGAACTGGAGAGCAAGGGCAGCTGCAGAGCTGGCCCAAAGCACATTTAATTAAAGTCTAGCAGCTTCCATAGGCAAGACAGGAGGCACCCACACTTCTATATATCTCAACTCTTAAAAGGTGTCTCGGAAATACAAATCCACAACTCAGATGCCCTAGCTCTGCAGCCTGACCATGGGACCATGAGTAACAGCTGCCCCCAAAAAAGTACACACACAGACTAGCAGAGAACTCTTTCACATTTTTTTCACCTAGTTCAGGGGAGGATTTGGCTTGGCTTTTTCCACAGTGCAAATATGTGGCTTAACCACCATACTGTTGAAGAAGTCTTGCTTTCAGACTAGCCTAAAGAACAGATAAATGGAACAGCTTCAAGAGGCAGGACTGCAGACATCTCAGACCTACATGCCACAGGTCAGCACACCTAAGGCCTGACACACACTTCAAAGTACCTTACCCCAGCCAAGAAGGGAGGGGGGACTCAAACCAGCACCTCCTCCAGATCAAGCACACACCTTACTCATCCTGCTAGAGAATGAGTCTTGCATAGTAGCTGGCCAAAAATAGTTATTTCAATGGAAAAACTTCAAGAAGCATGAGTAACAGATTTACCCTGTCTCCACAGTACATATAGCAGGATACACACCTCAGCAGTATGAAACGCCTGTATAAGCTCTCAACAGACAGGAGCAGCCTTGATGCAGCATTTGCCACGGTTCAGGGCACTAGCTGAACCACTAGCTTAGCAAAGGAGGTTAACCTACTTCTTGGCACACCAAATAGCTCAGTCAAGCAGAACAACCGCAAGAAGCAGGCATGAGGGAGTCCTTTCCATTCCTTTGGCCCACAGTGTAGAGCACCACTTCCCAAACTAATTTGGCCATGGAACGCTTTTGGGCTTAGAATATACTGACAGAACACATACATACTGGTCAGAGGGTGGGGTGGGGTGGTATCCTACTGAAAAATTGCCATACATATTGCTCAAAAGTTGATTTAAAAGAGTTAGAAGGAAAATTATCACTAGCATCTACATTTTCTCACAGAACACCTATACACATCACGCGGAACGCCAGTGTTCTGCGAAACACAGTTTGGAAAACACTAGTGTAGAGTACTCTTTTGGGCAGCAGGAGATTCTCTCATCAAATGCTTTCTCCTTTTCAGGCAGAGGGTTACTGAAGCAGCACCCTTATCCCCCATAACAAGTGGGTACTAAGTACTGGGGAAAGGTCTCAGGGATCTGCACTACAGCCCCAACATTGGAACAGATTCTTGGAGGAAACCCTTCAATGGGCCAAACTTGCTCACCCAAATTAGGCACATGATTTCATCACTGCCTTAGACTGGATCTCTAGCCTGCACTCCTGCCTCCCACCATGTGTGCCATTCAATGAGTCCACCAGAGGCAGAGCCCCAGTGGAAACTCTCAAGCTTTGCAGGTATTCGCATTTACATTCCCACAGCACTGCCCAGTTGGCATTATTAGTCAACTGGACCACCACACAGGCATCCCTGAGGGCAGCACAGAGCCAAGCTGGTTAAAGCACAGCCCACTCAGGTTAGCCCAGGGCCCAGTCAGGTTGTCATGAACCCCTTGCATCAATCTCTGGCCGTCTTCCTTCATTTCGGTTTGTTCCACAGGCAGCGCTGTTACTAAGCATTTCAGTGCCCAGGCTGCGTTCCACTTGGGATGTGCCCTTACAATGAGCGGTGCATGGAGCAAGTGGCATGGAACATACCTTTGATAGAGCAGCTAAATGAAGCCACTCCGGGGTGCCTGGGGCAAAGCCCCATTCACCCCGTCCTAGTTACAGTCCTGTCCACAGGCTCCAGCTGAGAACACCACCTCCTCCCAGCAGCCAGTGCTGATCGCTCAACTCCACAGGTCTTTCTTCTGGGGCTGGGGAAATGCTGATCTGAATCCCCATGGACAGGCAGGAAGGTGCTAGCCCTCTGGGTCACTGGTTGCTAGATGTCAATGTCCAAGCTTTACAGCCTCCTTAGGCTGGACCTGTAGGTCTACAGCATGAGCCTTGTTCAGTGAGTCTGCCCGAGGCAGAGTCCTACTGGAATTTCATACATTCTTCAGGGATTAATGTACCTCACCAAGCCTTTGCACTGACATTCCCCAGCACAGTCCAAACAGTCAGCTTTGTGAGTCAGCTGAACACAATGCAGGAAGCCCTGTGGGCAGTACAGAGACCTGTAGCACAACCCATTCTAGTTAGGTTAAAGTTTAGCCAGACTGCAGTGAACCGTTTGGTTCAAACTTTGACTTTTCATCTTCAGGCTCCAGGTGAGAGCTCCCTTCCCCTTCAGCAGGCAGCTCTTATCACCCACTTCCCCAGGCCTTTCTTATTGAGGTGAGAGAAATGATGTTCAGGTTATCTAAGGACAGGTGGGAATGTCCATATCCATCTGGTTCATTGCGACTCAGTTCCCTGCCACCAGGATCTCCTCAGACATGGCTTTGCTAGCCTCTGCCCTAATCCCCACCCTGATCATCATTGCTCTCTCCAATGAGGCAGAGATAAGAAGGCAGAAGCTGCAGATGTGATGTTTGCAAATGCAGATCCATACAGAATGGAATGGCTTTCGGGCTTTAAGGTTTCTTCCAACTAATACACTCCCACCACCACACAGTGACCTGCAGTGGCCTCCAAAGAATGAAGACCTAGAGCCAGTCCTGCTGAGATTTATCTTGGCACTTCAGAGAGTTGAGTGCTCCACAGCGCTGAGTTGATAGGTGATGGGAGTCCTTCAGACTTGGATGTGACAGTTCTGTGACCCTGCCTATGAACTCTGCTCCAGTTCTCCAGGGTGAGGGGTCTGTCCAAGGCCTTCAGACACTCCCACTGCAGCTATAGCAGCACCAGGGAAGACAATGCTGGGAAAGATGCCAGCATGGAGCTACAGCTCAGTGTAAAATAAAGACACGTTCTCCCCCTCTGAAGTGTATGGGGCTCTCCAGCACTGTCAGAGGTCAACACGACTTTTCCATCAGCTTTGCTGGCAGATGACTCAGGGCCTGCTCCTTGGGTCACACTGTCCTCCCTGCAGCACAGTAGTGTTAACCGAGTCACATTTAAGGGGTCACTTACTGCTTTGCTCTCCTGCACTTGCAACAGGCTGCACTGTGTTCAGCTAGAATTGTGCAGGCTCATGCTACTGCTTCCCTGACCCATGCTCCCAGATGCTTGTAGATCAGTTTAGTTGGTTTTGTTCCAGCAGATCCCAACTGAAATTCTCTCTCTGGCACCCTCGGAAGGCTGCTGGGATTCAGAGGTGTTCACTGGTAGCTTATTTTTCACATTTGTTACTAATTTTAAAGCCAGTCAGCACAGTTACAGTGTTTGGGCTTAACACCTGCTGGCTGCACAGACAGACTGCAGCCCTGCTTTACCACTTTGCCACTACCAGCATTGAGCAATCCCTCCCCTCAGGTGAAAGTTGCACGTTTGGGCCTTGCTCTTCCAGTAACTGGTGGCCCCACAGCTTGGCTGCATTTATGGCAAGAGGGACCAACTCATGCGCCCCTCATGTGGTTGGGCCCTGCAGCTTGTTCAGTGCCAAAGGAGCACTGCTAGATGCTGCCAGATTGAAGGGTGGAAAGGGCATGACCCCTTCCTCACCTTTGCTACGCCTATATTTTCATTCTCCAGGGCCTCCAAGGGCACTTGCAGCTTCAGCCACTTTGAGGCCCCTAGACAGAGCAATTTAGGGATCAGAGTGTGGGAAGGGGGCATGGTGTAGTTGGGTTAGAGAGACAGAAGGCTAAGTATACCCTTGCTTTCTGAAGCAACAAGGCTAGTTCTGGCTGCACCTGAACCCATGGGTCCCCTGGGTCCCAGGACAGGCAGCCTGAAGGTCCAGCTGTTAGTACCAGCACAAAGCAGGTTAGCGCACTCCTTGCAGCAAATGGTTATGGGAACCCGTTGTGAGAGCAGGGTTAGTGCTTGGCACAGCAGAGCCCACAGGGCGTGATACATACATTTGCTAGGCTGAGGTTGAAAAGTCCTTTCTGGATAGGAAGGAGGAGACAGGAGTGAGAAGGAGAGAAACAGACAAAGAACTCAGCCTGTCCTGGGTTCAGATACTGTTACGCTTGCCCCCCTGTCTGTGCAGCAGGATTTGTGAAGACAGGTCTGTGTATGCAGAAGCCTCCAGTGGGGAGTACTGCACTGGGGAAAATTGTAGAAAATAAGGTCCCAGAGGTAGTTTGGCCTCTCTCCCACTCATTCCTGGAGGACCAACACTCTGCCATTCTTTGGAGACATGCCACTGGCCCAACTGCCAGTGTCAAACTATCAGTCAGCCATGTAACCCCTCCTGCTCCCTCAACATGCTGGGTTTGTAACTCCCAGCAGATGGACAGTGACAGTGCTTGCTGGAGCTCGCCCTGTGGGTAAGAGGAAGATGGCTCAGGCTGTCCTACAGGACTGGGAGCATAGTGCTGGGCATGCTGTCTCAGATCAGCCCTCAGGTGCCTGGAGAGAACACGCTTCCCAGCCACGCCCAGCCAACTGAGTGATTCTTCGGTGGAGAGAAGAGCAGTGACCTTGACAAAGGGCAGAACCAAGACCATTTCTGGCATTTGGCCACTGGCCACAACCCAGTTTGGTCTCCAGGAGGCCCTGGCAGTAATTAATCCTGCCCATCCCTGGGGGTGGAAGAGAGGTTTCATTGCACAGGCTCTGCACTATCCAGTTGGCTCAGGGTGGCACATCTTCTGGTGCCAAGGGCCTGGGCCCTGCTAACTAAAATGGGGCAATTCTGGGGTTGTGGGACATTTGCGACCTCAGTGGCCCATGACACACTTGGGATTCATGGTGGGGCCCTGCTACCCTAGAACCTTGCTGCTTGTAGCCTAGGACTACAAGGCTGCACTTGCACCATTGCACTTAAGAAGATCCCACGTGTCCTTGTCTGGACAGCATTCACCAGACAGCCCATAGCCACCCCCAGTCCACATTTAGGGCAGGACCCAGGATTCACCTTAGCAGCACTACGGAGATGGTCATAGTAAACCTCTTCTATGGCTTGGAAATAGATCACTCCCTTGAGCTTCGTTTCATGTTTATCTGTATGAGAGAGAAAAACACAGACCTGTCAGCTTGAGGAAGGAGACAGCAAGACAAGAGGGCGGAGGCTGGCAAGAGAGACAATCCCAAGACACCCTGTCAGTGACATGGATGTGATGAGTCCCTCTGAGGGGTATTTGTCCTTTGGTGGCAATACAGTTGGGGAGGTAGAGGCTTGGGGATGTCAGAGGGCAGTAGGGCAGGATTGGGGCACTCTTACCAATGTAATAGGAAACTGTCCGTTTCATGCGGTCAAAGACGAACCAACGCTTCTTCCAGGACTTGATCTTGCCACCCATTTTAACCAGGTACCCTTTGCACATCTTCTCACTCAAGATGACATGATAGCAGGTGTCCACATTGTGGCCTGAGGATTCAATATGCATCTTCAAGTCAAAATCCTCCTTGCGGATGGGGAGGTATCTGGTCAATGGCCGTGCCTGGAGAAGCAATGCAGCCTTGTCAATGCCACTCTAAAAGCGGTCACTGCCCTTGAGAGCAAAGGGAATGGGAGAGCTGAGCACTTAGCCAACACAAGTCTCCACAGGGGACAAGAGACCCTAACCCTTTTTCTACCCCTCCCACACCCCCATGGATACTCCCCTTTGCTGACATCCATCCCTGGATACCGGAGTCTCCTCATGTTTGACCTCACCCAAAATAGGAGCAGACATTAGACCCAAAGGAACTGTGTGCCAGGTGGTACCTTCCACGAGCACATGAATGGTAGGTGTATGGCTGAAACAGCACCAGGCAACCTCCTTAAACATCAGAGACAGATGGGAAAAGCACTATTGCCCCCCCAACCCATCCCTCCCATCACCTGGGAGAAGTGCTTCTCTCGCATCTTGACCTCCTTCTCAATCAGCTTCTGCCGATGAGCTGTCTCATCCTGCAGCCTCCGCTCCAGCTGCTCCCGCCTCCTGCACTCGTCCTCCAGGGCCTGTCTCCGCATCTCCATCTCCCGCTCCTGCCAAGCAAACAACATGGCAAAATCAGCCCTCTCTACCCTGCCTACCCTGTGCCCAGCACTAGCTGCCACAGGCACCACTCAATGACGCAGAGCTTGGGGGTGTGAAGTGGATGGCTTTCCTCCCAAGCTTCTCCCATCCGCCTAAACAGAGGGCGAGTACTCCTGAGTGTAGCTCCCTAGCATTACCCACTCACCCGTGATTCCATCAGGCGGGATTTCTCTGCTTGCGCCTCTTTCAGCATCTTCTCCATCTCCTCGATCCTCACTGCCTCCACCCCACTTGCACTGCAAGACAAAGTCAATACCATCATAGCCTGTGACTGCCACTTTGAATTGGAAGCCTGGCTGCTCCACAGAGGTAGAGTGTGTGTCCATGCTCACCCACCTCGGGGCAGCAAGGCAAAGCAAACCCACAGCTCCTTGAGGGCTCAGAGTCAAGACTGAGTGGGCCAGACTCCGTGAGAGAATGATTCTTCCAAGAGAAAGCTCTCAGGGATGAACTGGCAGTGTCATCTACTCTGTGGAGAAGATGTAGGTTTTAGGGGGCAGGTGACCAAAGCCCACAGGTAAGTCAAAAACATGGACACCTGGGAGAAGGGTCAGAACTTGGGGAGAGCCCAGGCTATAACAGTTGGGGGGGAATCTTAAGTGTCTGTATACTAACGCAAGTATGGGTAATAAGCAGGAAGAACTCAAAATGCTAGTAGCTAAACACAACTATGACATAGTTATGACATTACAGAGTTGGTGGGGTAATACCCATGACTGGAATATTAGTATAGCAGGGTACAGCTTGATTAGGAAGGATAAGCAGGGAAAAAGGGGAAGAGATGTTGCCTTATATATTAAAGATTTATATACTTAGACTGAGGTTGAGATGGAAATAGGAGGCAGACTTGTTGAAAATTTCTGGATAAAGATAAAAGGGGTAAAAAACCAAGGGTGATGTCATGGTAGGGGGTCTACGACAGACCACTTAACCAAGAAGAGCTGGATTAGGTTTTTTTCCTAACAATTAACGAAATCATCCAAAGCACAGGACTTGGTGGTGACAACTGCCTAGATCTGTTGGGAAAACAATGCATCAAGGCACAGACTAGCCAATAAGTTCTTGGAATGTATTGGAGACAATTGTTTACTTCAGAAGGTGGAGAAAGCTACTAGAGGAGAAGCTGTTCTCATTTGATTTTGACAAACAAAGAGGAACTGGTTGAGAATTTGCAAGTGGAAGGCAGCTTGGGTGAAAGTCGTCATAAAATGGTAGAGTTCATGATTCTAAGGAATGGTAGGAGAGAAAACATGAAAACAAACAAGATGGATTTCAAAAAGACAAACTTTAGCATACTCTGGGAGTTAGTAAATAGGATCCCATGGGAAGCAAGTGTACAAGGAAAAACAACTGTAGATAGTTTGCAGTTTTTCAAAGAGACATTATTAAGAGCGTAAGAGCAAACTATTCCACTGTGTAGGAAAGATAGTAAGCATGGCAAGAGAACAACCTGGCTTAACCAGGAGATGTTCAATGACCTAAAAATAAAAAAGAGCCCTACAAAAAGAAGAAACTAGGTCAAATTACAAATGATGACTATAAACAAATAACACAATTATTTAGGGGAAAAATGAGAAAGACCAAGGCACAAACCATGATCAAACTAGCTGAAGACATAAAGGATAATAAGAAAACATTCTTCAAATACATTAGAGCCCTGCAGATCTGTGGGTATTTGCATCCACGGATGCAGACATCAGTAACCACAGACCCATTGTTGCGAATTGACCTGCGGGCATGGATTCTATTTTTATCTGCCCAGGCTGGCTGCTGGTTAAGATCTGTGTCAGCAGCACACAGGGGAACAAGGAAGTGCTCCAGTCACTCCTAGCTCAGCTCTGTTTGTAGTCTGCCAGCCAAGCAGAGTCTCAGTCACACCAAGCTGGGGCTTGGAGAGTCACTGTTCACTGTCGAAGTGTCTGATGAAGTGGGGTTTTCACCCAGGAAACCTCATGCAATAAATACATTTGTTTTTCTTTAAGTGCCCCAGTACTCCTTGCTTATTTTGCCCACTGTCAGTCAGTCAGCATGCTGGCCTTTGACTGGCTCTTCCTCTAACTTCCCTGCCCACCTTTTCCGTTTCTTGTTTGGAGTTCGCATGCCATGCTGTCAATTAGAGATGTCATTGGTGGCCAAGAAAATCTAATCGACAGCACAGCTTGTGAACTGCAGACAAGAAAAGGAAAAAGTGGGCAGGACCCAAGTGCAGAAAGAGCCAATCAAAGGCTAAAATGCTGACTGGGAGTCCAAGCTCAGTTGCAGATGTGGTTACAGATATAGGTAAAATATGGCATGAGGATCGTGGAACAGATAGATACTGTCACTGAGTGGATGCAGATCCACATTTTTGTATCTGCACAGGGCTCTAAAATACAGTAGAAACAAGAGGAAGACCAAAGACAGTCTAGGACCATTACTCAATAGACAGAAAACAATAACAAAAAACAGAGAAATGGCAAAGAAACTAAATGACTACTTTGTTTTGGTTTTCACCAAGAAAGTTGGTGGTGACTGAATGCCTAACAGTGAATGGTAGTAAAAATGGGATAGGATCAGAAGTTAAAACAGGGAAATAAGTTAAAAATTACTTAGCCAAGTTAGGTGTCTTCAAGTCATCAGGGCCTGCCTAATAATATACACCCTAGATTAGAATACTCCAAGAGTTGACTCAGGAGATATCTAAGTCATTAGCTATAATCTTTGAAGAGTCATGGAAGATGAGTAAAATCCCAGAGGACTGGAAAAGGGCAAATATAGTGCCCATCTATAAAAAGGGAAATAATGACAACCCAGGAAATGATAGCCTAGTCAGCTTAACTTTTGCACGTGTTAAAATCATGAAGCAAATAATTAAGGAATCAATTTGCAAACCTCTAGAAGGTGTTAAGTGATAGCATGGATTTCTCAAGAACAAATCATGTCAAACCAACCTGATAGCTTTCTATGACAGGGTAACACACCCTGTGGATAGAGGAAAGTGGTAGATCTGGTATATCTAGATACCCTTCTTGTTAACAAACTAGGGAAATTCAAACTAGATGGAGCTATTATAAAATGGGTACATAACTGGTTGGATAACTGTTCCTAGAGAGAAATTGTCAACAGTTCACAGTCATACTAGAAGGGCATAGAAGTGGGATGTTCCAGGGATCGGCTTAGGGTCCAGTTCTGTTCAATATTTTCATCGATAATTGAGATAATGGCCCAGAGAGTACACTTACACACTTTGTGAATGATACCAAGCTGGGAGGAGTTGCAAGTGCTTTGGAGGATACAATTCAAAATGATTTGTACAAACTGGTGAAATGGTCTGAGGTATATAGGGTGAATTCAATTAGGACAAATGCAAAATACTCCACTTAGGAAAGAACAATCACTTACACACATACAAAATGGGCAATGACTACCTAGAAAGGAGTACTGCAGAATGGGATCTGGGTGTCATAGTGGACCATCAGCTAAATATGAGTCAACAGTGTAACACTGTTGCAAAAAAAGCAAACACCATTCTGGGATGTATTAACAGAAATATTGCAAGTAAGACATGAGAAGTAATTCTTCCACTCTATTCTGTGCTGAGGAGGGCTCAACTGGAGCATTGTGTTAACTTCTGGGCACCTCATTTCAGGAATGACGTGGACAAACTGGAGAAAGTCCAAAGAAGAGCAACACAATGATTAAAAGGTTTCGAACTATTTTTTCTCCCTCCTCCTTGTAACACACTTTTAGGTACTTTAAAACTGTTATGTCACCACTCAGTCTCCTCTTTTCCAGACTAAACAAAACCAGTTCTTTCAATCTTTCCTTGTAAGTTAATTTCCTCCTTATCCGCTGATGATAGGACAGGAAGCAATGGGTTTAAATTACAGCAATGGAGGTTTGCTTGTATTAGACATTAGGAAAAAATTTCTACTTATCAGAGTGATTAACCACTGAAATAAGTTACCTAGGGAGGTTGTGGACTCCCCATCACTGGAAATTTTTAAGAGCAGATTTAGACAAACACCTGTCAAGGATGAATTATACGGTACCTGGTCTTGCCAGGAGTGCAAGGGACTAGGTTCAATGACCTCTCATGGTCCCTTCCGGTTCTATGATTCTATGAGCTATGGGTGAGTTCTGCTGCACTTGGACACTGCATCCCCATGTCTGTCAAAGTCCCAGCAGAAACACACAAACACAACTTTGGAGCATGTGTCCCCCTCACAGCCATCCACACAAAGAAATCATTGATCTGGCATTTAGTAACATTCATCCATGAATGCACAGTGGTGGTGGCAGCTGAAGAAAGACAGGACCCCTGCTTCAGAGGGCTCACACTAATCTAGAGGATATTACAGGCCCTGTAAAGGAAATTCTCCTTTTGCCTGAGTGTGCAGGAGGCACCTGTACCTAGAATGACAAATACTATGAGTCCAAGCCATGGTGCTACCCATAAGTTTTATTGGGATCTGTCTGCAGTCAGGAATTCACTGTAGAGGAGAACCTCGGGGATAAAATGAGGCCATAGCCCCTGCTCTGCTCCAGCTGAACATCACTCCTACAGCTAGAGCTGCTTAAACACTGCATCTGCCAGAGGATCACCTCACATCAGATACCAAGAGAACAAAAAGGTTCTGTGGGCTTGTTTTCCTGCCAACACCTGGTGTGGAGCAGACACAGAGCTGGAACAGACCTCCAGACAGGTAGAACTGACAATTTTGTTGCCAAGCCAAAGCCCCAGATTTCCTCCTAAAGAGTATTCACAAGACTGTACAGCCAGCTTGAATGGCTGCTATACAGGGCCCAGCATAGCAGCTTCGCAACATCTTTGCTTGGAGCATGTTAGTTAGGCTCTCGTGTTGGGTAGAGCGAGGGAACGCAGCTTCAAGCTCCACATCCTCTTTTACCAAGCTCATCCAGCCTCCACACAATCAGCTCAGGGGGTTGTTACTGCCCACAGATTCTGAGACAAGTGCTGAGGAGTCTGGGAAGTCTTGGAGCAAGGAAGTGGGGTGGTGGTGTGGGTGTGATGGATGATGGAAGGTGACTGCAATGAAGTTGTCAGAAATCCTCACAAATGGCTCATCGGTCAATCTAATCAAACATTGTAGGCCCCTGCACTTAGGAACCAGTCCTCCTTCCCTCCAATGCCCAGGTAGCTGGTCCCTTGCCCCTGCACTTATTGACCAAGACCAGGCTGCTACTCCTCCTTGCAGGCCGTAATGACCAGGTCTCTGCCCCCCTCTGCCTAATCCTGAGTGACAAGGCTCCCACTCCTAGCACTTAGTGTATGTCTACAGTGGGAGCTGGTTGGGGTAGGGTGGAGTAGGTGGACTCTCAGCTCAAGTAGATACATCTATACTAGCTCTCTTCTAGCACATTTGCTAAAAATAGAGTTGCCTTGGCTCTGCCATGGTGGTGGCTAGCTGCCCTGGGTATGGACCCATTCAAGACCTTAGGCATGTAGGCACTTCAGGTCCCCAGAGACTCACCAAGTTCACCTCATGCAGAGGTCCCTGGATATCCTTTGCTCTTTTTCAGCCTGACGGCCTTAGTGGTAAAAGGCCTTCAGTTCCAAGCCAGCTTGCTGCCCACTGCCCCCAAGACCAGGCCATGCATTTGGACTATGCTGATGTTTCTCCTGAAAGCGGCTGATTCTCCACATTGGCTGTTGTTAAGGCAGTGACCAGCCTGTGTGCACCCCTCCCCTTAGTGGGGTGAACAGAGGTCAAGTGTTACCCTGCCTGTGGGCACTTGGAACAGGTTCCTGGATTACCTGGACATGTTATCGGGTGAGCAGGCTGAGTTGCCACCAGTGGAGATACTGGTTTCCATGCTGTCTGAGCTCTCCAGGCTGAGTGTGTCATAGGCGTGGTCCATGTCCTCGGCCCGGTGCCCAGTGCCATGGGGAGGATGATGATGGAGAATGGAGTGATGCATGAGCGGAGGGTAGGAAGAAGGGGTATAGTGAGGCTGCCCACGCAGGGCTTCCCACTGAGACTGCGCCTCAGCTGCTGCTTTCTGTTTCAGCTCCGCCAGGCGCCGCTTCTGCTCCTCAATCACCTGCTGCCCTGCACCCCAAGGGAAGAAGAACAGAGGACACATCACTGGGGCAAGCAGGAGGCCTGGCCAAATACTGTAGCCATGGCTTGGGCAGCAGCAGGCACCTTTCCAGCAGTCTGCACTGTGTGCCCAGCACCATGACACCCCGGGGGCTCACGGCTCAAATAGGGCTTCCGTTACTGTGCCATCTCTGGCCAGGAAAGGACAAGTCTGAATTGCCTAGTGCATCCAGCTGTTTTGGGCTCAATCCACTTAGAATGGACCGGAAATACAAGTATGTACCCATCCATCTAAGTGTCTGTGTCACAGCACCTTTCACAGAATTAATGATGGTGAGCAGAAAATCTCCTCTGACATCCACCCATGTGTGAATACCCATCCTACTAAGCTCTGTATATGCCCATCCATTTCCCAGTGCCAACGCGTTTCTCCTCATGTCTGCCTGTCCAGCACAGTCTTCAGAGAACTCCCTAACCCAGGACCCAAATTCCTTTATAGCTCCACAGCAGGGTGCTCTCCTTTCCTATGGCAGCCCTGTCTTGTGCAGCACTGTCGGAATGGGGAGTAAGCATAGAGATGAATGTGGATCTGAATTGTAATTGCGACTGCAGCTGAGAGCAAAGAGAATTCCTCGCTCTGCACATGAGGTGCTGGGATAAACCTTGTCACTGTGCAGGATGCATACTGCTGCCGTGCAGCAGACAAGGAACCGTGGCTTCACTGGAAAGCCACTCACCCTGAAGGGGCTGGAGCCACTTCCAGCACTGTGCAGCTGCAGCAGCTCAGTGGCATGGCTGTTTTACCCAGGTCTCATCCCCTATCTGGGAGATGGCTGTGAGACAGGAACCAGGTAGTTCTGACCCAGGTGCTTGGATGATACAGGCCACTGACAATGCATCGTACTCTCATGATGTGATCTTGGATCACTGGGTGGATGTAGTGGAAACTCCCAGTGTGACTTGGTAAGGTGCTCTTCATCTCTTCCAGACCCATTCAAACCACTTGCCCCCACTCCTCCCTTCCTCCCCTCTCCCCCAAAGATGCACATAACCAGATCCAAAGACCATCCCAGCAGGGTCTCTACCTCCCACTGACCCCCATTCCAACCCCATAGAAACTCAGAGCAGAAGCAGCAATGGGGAGACTGCATGCATCACTTTGGCAGTGCAGGCAAAGCATTTATATGCAGGGCAGCCTGACACCAGGTCTTCCAAAGATATACAACCATCTGCACACCTGGCTGGGTTTTTCAGTAGTGCAGCAGCAAGAGAAGGGGATGTGTGGAGGCAGAAGGACTAGGCCGCAGGTTACTGAAAGCATCCCAGCCTGCAGCGTTTTGCATAGCAGGAGCAAATGTAGAAGACAGGCTTGGGACAGGCACCGCAAGGAGCAAACTGAGTTGCTGTCAGTGGAGATGCTGCTGCAGAGGAAGAGGAGGCAGTAAGTTCTTGCAGAGCTCATTTGTCTGAAGCAGGATAGGTGTTGGCCCATTTCGCCTGCAGATGGGTGTGGGGGAGACAAAATGCTCAGGGTTTCTCTCCAGTCTGAGATCTCTGATGCAGGGGAAAACATGAGCTGGTCAGGAAGAAGCCATTCACCTCAGTCAGCACCAGCTCCTAATGCCAGGGGACAGCAAGGTGGTTCACATGGGCAGGTCGCACATGTACCCTTTGGGACACAGCTAAGGATGATTCATGTAAATTGAGTGTGGATGCTCTTGGGGGAAGATGTTCCAGAAGCATCTGGCCAGTTTGTATGATGCTGCAAGCACAGACTCACAGACACCTTGGGACTGGATCTGTGGCCCCTCGCAATCATTGGCAGATGGCATTGCCTGCCTTCTTTGAACCACAAAGCCACACTGCTGCCTCATGGTCTGATCTAGGAGTCCAAGCCATTCCATATCTACCTGACACACCGCTTGGCTGCAAGGGCTCTGCTGGGAGTGTATCAGCTGGAGACACACCATCATGTGGAGCTGGGGTTGAGGGGAGGCAGTGGAGAGAGGGGAAAAGCAAGAGATCATGAGAGAGCCACACTGCCTGCATCAGAGGCAAATCAAATCTGGCAGGATCCTGGCTTCTTCCTTGCCTGCAAAATGGCCTCTAGGCATCACCTGCTCCCCATAACTGCTGCTGGAAAGAGTGCCCTTGCCCAGGATTAGTTGAGGTTTTGGTCTCATTTACACCATTAGATCAGTGGTGCTGGAGGGAATGACAGCACAGAACGGTTACTGTGGGCAGATGGGACCTGCCACTTTTCATAGAATTGCATGGCCAGGCCAACAAATATACCCAAGATGGGGCCAAGGGAGTCCAGCCACCCCACAAGTTGCAATATGCTAAGGGCACTGCCGGGCTGGAAGCAGGGTGACAGTATGGCTGAGTCTACCACTGACAGGAGTTCTTCCTCCAAGAACCCTGCCAGACAGGCCTAACTGGGCTCTCTGGCAAGAAAGCTTTGTGCACACAATTAATGCAATTGCTATACTAGACTGTGACATGAAGAACAAGCTCTAGGCCCAGCATGGACAGAGCTTGGGAATCGCCAGCTGAGCTAAACACTTGTGACCGGACAGGTCATCACTACTCACATGCATCAAAGCAGCATGTGATAACTCAGTGAGCAGGAAGGACATCTCTCCACCCACCTATGAGAATCCTGACCTCTTCCCTTCCCATGAACCTCCTGGTCTATTCTAGCTGACCTGACATATTAGTCAAAAGATGGTAGAAGGCCTGATACTGATCCTTACTTCTCTATTTTCTCTCCCCCTCTTGTAGAGACCACCTCATTGAGGGCCTGCTTATGGCTGCAGGGGATAGCCACATCTTGACTCCCAGGAAATGGATTCAAATCGCAGCTGGGTCAGGTCAGGTCAGCCCTTCACCCTGCTAAAGATGGGCTGTGGCTAATGCTCCACACCCCAAAGCCAGGGGCACAGGCAGCAGCCTTGACATCCTTTGGAGTTAGAAGGGCTTATAGCAACCTAAATGGCTGTTCTGTTTGAATTGTGGCCCTCAGGTGTTCATTCCTCCTGCCTGACACAGTCACTGACGCCTCAGCAGCTGGGAGACAGGCGCAGCATCTGAGGAGAAACCATAGGGTCACCTCTGCCTTGGAATCAGAGAGGCTGAAGCTTTTTTCCCTAGTTGATCTGTATTTCTCCAATCTGGATACTTACTGAATTTCTGTTAATTCCAGTTTGGGGGTTGGTGTGAGACACCAAGGACTATTCTCACAAAGACAATTTCTCTGTAAGCCAACCATTCCTCCACAGGCAAATCTGTGGGCACCCTCCCTCCCCCTGCCCAGACTGTGAGCACCATCAGAGCCTTACAGGTTTGTGATACGTAGTCAGACTGGAGCAGGGGCTGGGCCTGCATCATTCAGGAAAGAGTTGTGAAATCTCCAGGCAAAGAGACTGCTTGCAGTCAGCTTGGGAAGGGGGCGTCTCCAATACACTGAGATTTCCCCAAGCAGGATGTCAAATGAATCATGGCCAGCAGTAACCCGCAATGAGCAGGGTTATTGGTACAGGACACTGGGCAATGCAGGGCTGGCCCCACCCTGTGAGGGGCAGAGCAACCCCAGTTTCCAAAGAAACAGTCCAGCCCTGTTTGGAGCATCCTGGTAGGAGCATCTCCTTTCTCAGCCTCAGGATTAGGTTAAATCCCACTCCCTGTGGCATATCCTTGGCGCAGAAACTTACCCTTCTGCTGCAAGGCCAGCTGGCGTTTGGTCTCGATGTCCTGCAGCGTGGCTGCCAGGTTCCGTGGGAGGCTACCTGTGCCATTCTGTGGGTGCAGGGAACCCTAGGGGTGGGGAATGACAAGGATGATAGCCCCTGTGGGGTGTGTCCCCTAGGAAGCTCAGGCCCAGGCCCACAGACTCAAACTGGAGTAAAGGGCCTTAGTGATAAACAGTCCAGCTGATGGAGACATTAACAGATTCATCTGTTGTAACAGGGCATCAAGTCAGTATTCAAGACTGTGTCCCTGGGTACTTCCTGTAGCCAAAGAACCCCAGTTCCCAGCTCCCCAACGTACAAAGGACTGAAGCAAGTCCCTCCTCAAGAAAGTGATATTGCGCCCCTGGCCCATACCTTTGGTGAGGAGCTCCGTCTCAGCGTGGCTACACTGAGTTGCGAGGATGATGCAGCCCCACTCTTTGTGCGTGGGAGGGTGCTGCCAGCATCACTGTCCATCTTAGCACGATAGACCTGGACACAAACACACATATGATTAAGAAGGGCAGATGGAGACTATGGCACAGACCCTGTCTGCTGATTGAGGCCTATGGAGGGTTGACAGTTACCAGAGCCACCAGCTCCCAAAACAGTGATTCATAGCATTTGAACCACCGTGACCCTTGAAGAGGCAAAGAGAGAGGAAAGGTGCCTGAGCAGCACCAGGAGTTGGCTGATCAAATGGGATTCTGATATGATGACAGCCTGAATCTACCTGAGGAGTCTGCGACTTTCCAGCATATAGGTAATACTGCAGACAGTAGCTGCCTCAGGACTCATTTTGCTGCTAGCAGTTTTAAAGTTAACACTTAATGTCTGTTAAGGTCCTTCTTTAGTCCCAGTCCATCAGCAAAGGCTGCCTCCCTAAAGGACATCTCCCATGGCTTTGCTCCATCTCACTTCAATCTGTCCTATGCTGAACAACTGTTGCACAGGGTACAAAATGCCCAGGAACATGCCGTCTCTGAGCAAACACCTTCCCCTCTGAAAACAAACCCCCACTGTTAAAGAGAGAAAAGTGACCCTGCTTCAGCACAATCCTATCTCATCCAGTTTGCAATGTCTGACCCCCCCACTTGCTCTCAAGGGCTGAGACATCTAACTGAGAACAAATTGGCCCCTAGGCTGCCTTACAATCTTTGCCAATAGCAGAGCCTTTATCTGTGGTGAGGAGATGCAAGCAACTTTCTGATTCACCAGCTAAGCTCCCATGTACTAGACTCACTGACTGTGAACGCAGAGTTCACAAGGTTGAGTTCAGTCACTTTCCTGCAAATGACGGTACAGGGCACAGGTAGAGACTGAGGGCTCAGACCTCTCCACTGCTGCTCTCCTGGGTTCCTCTGCAGAGCCCCAGGCAGGAAAGAAGCTTGGTGCTGCACACAGTGGCCTTGGACATGAGGAGGTCTGCTCTCATTTGTCTCTTGTTTGGTCCATGGGACTTGTATGCTGAGGGGCCTGTTACAGTAGGTACTTCTCTCCTCTCCACACTTGTCAATGTCATTCAGCAAGCTATTATTCCTCAGATGAAATCAAGGGCTGGTCTGGAACACAATTAACTAAATGGACTGTAATCCAAACCATCAGTTACTCCAGTGAAAGTCTGCATGAGCACCTATTGTAGAGCAAGTGCTCCAATGCAGCAAGTCTTACACTGATAAACGATCTGTTTCAGTTCTATAGTGATAGGGTATTCGCACTTGGCACTGGGGCTTGCAGACTCACAGTGGAATATTTAAGTTAATTACAGACCATTTTCTTACTTTGATTCTGTATTCCATGGAGACAAGCACTGAGATACACAAGACAGGACAGGGAGTGCTTCTTTAATGTGTCAGTTACGTTATGATGTGTGTTGTCACAGCATGGCATGGACAATAAATACTTCCTTAAACTAATACCCACCCACCCCCCAAAAAACCAAACCAACCAACCCTCCCACCCAACCTAGTAGCAATGTTGTGAGAGGGGCAGACTCAGCCGTGCAATGGGAAATCAAAGCAACAAACATCTTATGCTTCAAACCAACTGCAGGCACAAACTGGTTCCACTGATTCATGGAAGCTGTCAATGTACACCAGCTGAGGATGTGGCTTACAATACCTGTGTGTTTTCTGCATCCCAGCCCGCTCCTGGAAGGGACTCAGAATATCCCCAGATCAGGAACTCCCTTGCTAGGTGACTAGTTTCATCGTCTTAACAATGACTGGCCCATTCTGCACCAGCCTGGCTGAGTTCAGCTGGAGCTGGCCTTGCTGCCAACCACCCTCTCCCCAGGCACCTCTGTGATGCCATTCCTGTAGTCATGTGAACACCCAAAAGGCCATAACTACACCCTGCGGGGCCCTGAGACAGGAACTGGGTGGGGCAATTACCTGGAGCAGTTTTCGAGAAGAGTGAGCTTTAGCAGGAAGAGGAGGAGGGGAAGAGTGAGGAGAGGCAGGGGAAGAGGCCTCAAAGCCAGCCTTGATCTCCTGGTACCACTTTTCTAAATCAAGGGCAGAAAGCTGCACTGGGCCCCCCTGATGTTGGTTCTCCATCTAAAGAGAGAGGGTGCATGAGATAGGAGGGTAGGGATGCAGGATAAAACAGTGAGAAAACAAGGAACAGAGAAACCCTGCAGCATCCCTGAGTGCCCATGCCCAGGGACCTGGGTTGGGGAGAGGGGATCAGGACCTAGTACTCCCTAGAGCCCACCAGTGGCCCAAGTGGCTCCATTCCTTTCTTTTTGGGGACTAAACGGGATCTGCAGGCAAACTCCAGCTCTGGGAGTTTCATAGTGCTGACAAAGCCGCTTGTATCTGCCACCATCACAATTAAGGTGCCAAAGCAGCAGGCACTAACATGAGCACTGGAATGCCGTGGGCAGATGCTCATCTCCAAGCTGCATGGCTTATGGCTAGATATGACAGGGTGGCTCTGTGGGAGTGTGGTGTGTCCCCACAAAATGGCTGAGAAGAATGAAAGGCAGCTGGGGACACAGAGGCACCAACACCTGCAATGGGAGATTTGCAGACAGCTACTCCAACTACACCACAAAGCTACAGCAAAGCAGGGAAAAATGCAGCAGGCAGGGCCAAGGTGGGGCTGGCCGGGATGGGGATAGTGTGTTCTCCAACCCCCCACCCCACTCTTGAATGCAGGAGTCCTGAGACAGATTGTTCTGATTGGACGCCTATGAGGATCAAAAGGGCGTCATTCCTTCCCCCGGCACCCATGGGATGCTGGAGGGCTCAGACAGAACCCTCCACACACAGGAAGATAGCCAACACCCCTGCCATGAACACAAGTCCTAGATCAAGTCCCTTGCTGCTGGTCCTAGCTCCTGTCCAGCTGAGTGCTGTGATGAAGGCACTGAGCAGAGCAGGGGGCCAGCACAGAACTCTGCTCTGCAGTGAGAGAAGGAACCTGGGGATCCCGTCCCATCTGCCTCACCTTGCAGTCTGACATAGCCTGACCAGATGCAAACAGGCCTGCATCCTGGGCTGTAGGGAAGTTCAGTCTTGGATTGTGGAACAGAGGCTCCGCCTCAGACTGCAAGATGGACCTTCCCAGTGCCAAGTGGACTCTGTGCCAGGGAAAGAGGCTCCATTGGGACAGCACTGCAATACCCAGCAGAGCATACTCACTCAGCCAGCTCACAGAGAGGTACTGACATGGCATTAGAAGGTACTAGCAGGATTCAGTCCCCAGGACAGCTGCCTATGGAGTGGCTGAGAGGTGATTAGAGCCCATCTTCATCCAGAGCAAACAAACAAAATTCCTCATTTGCTTGTTGGTTACAGGCCTTGGAGGAGCCTGGCATCCTCATATCTCTTTTCTTTCTTTGGCTGGACCCTGCCCCTGCAGTAGCGTGCCTTGCTCTAGGGGTGACCCATGCTATTCCCACTCACTGCCAAATGCAAGCTCAACATTAAGTTGGTGCAGGGGTCTTAGAGCTGGCAAGAGAAGCTGATGTGGTGACCGTGGGGATGGATCCTGCAGCAGAACCAGCTTTTTCTCTGCCCCATGCAGTTGTTCTGCATTGGGAGAGATCCAGGCAAGCTAATGTGCTGATGATGCCAGTGAATCTATGCTAGGCAAGCCTACTGCCAAAACCCAGACTACATTCCAGTGCAGAAGGGGTCCCTACAGCCTGGCAGCCTCTCTCTGGGACCTGGCACACAGTATGGGGTGCTGAAGCCCACTTTGAGACCTCTGAATTTTTACAAGCCGTCCTTCCAGCTAGCCATTACTGTTCACCTGAAAAATGTGAGGGTGGCAAGAGGAAAACACAATGGACACAAACCTCAGCAGAGATGCATGAAGAGGAGAGAGGCGGCACAGAAGAAGGAAGGCAGCCTGCAGATGAAACAGCTTGAGGGATGAAGCCTGAAGTGGGATGGCCCAATGGGGAAGCAGAAGGGGCCAGCCCTAGGTCAGCCCTGATGCTGCCCAGAATCCCTGAGAGCTGGTCAACGGTCACATACTGGGGCAGAAAGAAGCAGCAGAGTGAAAAGCTGGGAACAGGACTGTAGCGATGAGAGCCAGACAGGCAAAGAGTTGAGCAGGCAAGGACCTCAGCAGCTTCAAAGCCCATCCCAGGGGACATCATTACAACAGGAGAGTTTAACTTCCTGACAAGGTGCAGAGGTTTTTAGCTCAGTTCAGCAGAGCAGCAACACAAGCAGGAACAGCTGCTATGTGCACTGAGCCCAGCTGTCACCTGCCTGCCTGAGGGTCTTGCAACACATCAGAAGTGGTGTCTGCAAAAGCTCTGCTGTGGGATTCGTTTTACTTTTTAATTTTGGGGGAAACTTTTATTGCCCCTGGGAATAAGTGCCCACCTGAGTCTTCGAGGGGCCAGGCTGCATGTAAGGTTCCCTATACTGCTTTGCCAGGTCACTTCCATCCTTAGTTGCTTCAGCGTAGCCCATCCCCAGTGCCACCTCCCAGCTATGCTGATGTCCCTCAGTCTTGACCCACAGCCCCAAAGCTACTCCATCCATTCAGCTGAGACTGTCTATGTCAAGCTGAATGGCAGTTTTGTAACAAAGATCTAATTCAACCTACAGCTGATCACATACATCTTACTCACAGACCCTAACAGCCAAATTCTCCTTAAGGGAATTCCACTGAGAACAGGCAGGGACCTTGCCCCAGGTAGCCAAAAGCAAAGTACTAAAAGTTAACTCATTCGCCCCACTCCCCAGTGCTGTTTAAGAATCCAAAGCTCTCCATTTTACAGTATAAGAGAACAGAGAGCCATACAAACTAGGAGTCCAGTGGCACTTTTAAAGAGTAACAAATTTATTGCTTGAGCTTCTGTGGGAGAAAATCCAGCTTTGTCAGATGTCTGACCAAGTGGGATTTTCTCCCAAGAAAGTTCACTAGAAATGGTCATTCTTGCCTTTCTCACCAGTCAGCATGACTTCATTCACTGTTCAGCTGCAGGCCAGGGGGATGAACTAAGCCAAAACCAATATGGTGCATTGAGGGACCTGGCAAGGGCAAGGTGGCCCCATCCCCTGCACCAGCCTGACCCATCTTGATCAGTAAGATAATCTTGCTCTGAATGTCAGCTACTAGAGTATAGATTTTGCAACCCAGATAGATACATGGTAAGCAAAATTCAGCATGCTCAGGAGCAGGTACCTCATAGGTTGCAGGAGGTACAGCAAGCAAGAAAGAGGGTGGAGCAGCAGCAGTGGCAGCAGCAGAAGCTTTAGTGTCCAGGCCAGGGCTGTACACATTACAGTAGAACCTGAAAACGTCAGACAGCCTCATGTACTCCTAGAAATCCATGGTGGAGAAGGAGGAGAGTTAGACACATGCACCAGCCCCACAGTATCAACCACTACACAGCAGTAAAGCTCCATGCATGCTCCAAAATGCAGCAGGCTGAGCTACCCCTGACCTCCCCTTCCACAGATACGTGTAGCTTGTGGAGACTACAAGTCCTTGCATCCAACAGTACATTCTAAAGGTGGCTTGGCTGTCCGGGGAATAGGAACCTTCCAACCTTCACCACCATGACACACAGTCTATTCATCTTTAGGCTGCTGCTTTGTTTATTTCCACTGGCTTAAAATTTAAGGACTCTCTACTGCCTCTCATTGGTCTCCAGCCCTCTGGATCTCTATTTCTTGGAACTTGGAGGACTGTGAAAAGGCAGCTTGACTGCATTTAGTGCCACCTGGTCACAACGTGAACACCTGGAACAGTCTGAGAGAAGGAATCTGGAGCTCCCTTAGCATCTGAAGCAGAATCTGATCCAACAGGATTAACAGATGGAAATGCATTCAGCTGGCTATGCTTTGGAACATGTGATGGGCAGGTGGAAGAGGGGACTGTACGCTGGTGCAGTACCCAGCCTACAGTAGAGCTTTACTGCACACACAACACAAAACATTAACATGCAACCCTTCCATCAGAAAGGCCCAACATGCTCCTGCATCAAAGGGAGACTGCAGCAATGGGAAGTCAGCCCACAGGATACTTGCTCAAGGAAAGCAATTAAGTTGTGAGAAATTGACAGGTAGAAATTGGCACACCCTATGGGAACCAGCTCCCCTCTACGCACTAACACAACAAAGGGGACGGGAGGCTCAGTGCAGATCCCAAGACCCAGCTGCAGTGCCCTCTGCTGTTGACAGCCGGACAACTTGGAAGATGAGGTGAAGCATCTGGCATCTGTTGCCAAGCGTCATAAATAGAAACATTCGCTGAAGATCTAAACTGTTTAAATGCTGGCAGAAATCTGTAGTTAAGAAACTGAGCATTTCCTGCCAGTCAGTTTGGAACTAGTTCCCACTATTTCACTATTTCTAAATCAAAGACGTTGATGTTATTTAAACAAAACCCCCAAAACCAACTAAATAGAAGAAACTAGAGATGATGTTGGGGAGTTTGCTGTTTGCAGGCTGGGAGGGAAAAATATGCATTAGGCATTGTGTTGGGATCTAGTCCACACTGCCACATGGTGCTAGTGCATGTGAACCCAGAAGCCAATCTAGGTAAAACAAGGGCTGTGCAACTTCATAAAGTTCAAACAAAGAGTATCAACTGTGACTGGAGTGTTAATAATCTCAGACACTTCAAAAGTGCATGAGAAATATGAATTATTAATCTGATGATGCCCTGTTAGTGAGCTTTTTCCATGCCCATCTAATAGTGTCTAAGCCACTTAGGGCAACAAAAGCCCATTTAAGGGACCTGCTGGCCTGCAGGTCTACTGAATTATTTGCAAGACCCTGATAAGATGGCTGCACACAGCAGTCTGACCCCACTCTGTGCTGGGTAGTGGAAGCAGTGAGCTAGCAAGCACATGCAGTTAGTTCAATTACCTCTTGTATCTTGGAGTAAGAGTGAGCAGAGGAAGAAGTAGCTAAGGAAGCACTTGCCTCTGGAAGGGGATTTTGGGGATTAGTTTCCTCTAATAGGTCAAAAGGCTCTGAGATATGAAGTGTTTCCTGTTGAAGGGTAAAGGTCATAAGGGCAAAGCAGGCACAGAAACAGCACAGAGAAACTTTTTCCGAACTGAACAGCCTCAGGCAGAAAGCAGAGATATCATGAGATGGAACCTCCAGTCAGCCAACCCCTGCTGCAAGAGCAGTGCAGCTTCATGGCATAGCCTCATGGGAGATTCACCCTGTAGATGTCTCAGTAGCAGGGGTGAAGTGACCAGGCATCACATGGCTGAAGTGTCACAGCTCTGTCCTTGGAGTTCTAGCAACAGGAGGGAGGAAAGGGGCCCGTGCTCTCTGCAGTGTAGAACTAACCCTCCACAAGAAGCTCCTAGTCTTCACATCAACTCTCATACCCTACATCCACCTGACTTCCGATTCCCATCATTGTACAGAGTATGGTGGACTGAGAGGAAGGGCCAGCCAGCCAGCCACGAGCTCACTCAGCCCCTGTCCAAAATAAAGGTACTGAATAAAGTTGGGCTGGGAGAGAGAGTAATGGGCCAATTTCCTCCTTCCCTGTACACGTTGAACATCTTGATGTGTGTGATCAGCAAGAATCTTGGGCAACTGCAGAGCCAGCATCATGCTTTTCCCTGGTGCATGAACTAAAGACTCTTGACATGGGGCTCAAAGCCCAGCTGATGCCTGCAGTCCCCACTGAACAATAGGATGTGCTGAGAAATGCTCCTGCAGCCATGCAAGGTTTGGCATTAGAACCCCATCCTCACACATGCATTTACTGTGCTATGGCGTGCTGGCCAGCCCCTAACAGCACAGACTATTCTGGGAGCTGGGGTGGGTTAGCTGAGGACACCACCCTTCCAGGTGCCAAGGCCACATACACTCAGGGAATGGTGCTCTGCTTCCAAGGCTGGATCAGATTCCTCTCCCTGCTAGTGTCTGGGGCCAACCAGGAAAGGACCATTTCTAGTCTCCATGAAGCACAGAGTGACTAGCAAATCCACACCTGATGGAGTGCCTCCAATCCCAGAGGTTAAGGTCTAGTTCCATGGTGGTAGTGGTTCTGCCCCCTAGGGATGGTTTGTCCAAGGGAAACAGGACCTCAGATGCAGTGAGAGAGAGCTTGGCCTGATGCTCATCTCAGCTGACAGTTGCTCCCATAGGGCGCTGTGACATTCAGGCATTTGTGCCAACAAGCTCATAACTCTCAGCATTGTTCACATGTTTTGGGGTCCAGAGGCAGGCACCCACCCTCTGGAGTAACCAGAGCACAGCAGGGTGTGGCACTGTGCAGAGAGGGCAGTTCTAGTGACTAACCATCCCTCTCACCCTACTTACCTCTTTGAGTGCAGATGATGTTTTGGGGAAGCTCCTGCCACCGGTGACAAGGTGATACCGTCTCTCCAGGGAGACAAGTTTCTCCTTCTCCTGAGGATACAGCAACAAGGAGAAAGGAGTGATAGCAAGAGTTAGCAACTGTCCAAAGCGAAGCCAACACCAGCGCAGCCATAGAAACCTCTAGGGCCTTCCCTGGCAGCATCCACATTGACTCCAGTCCAGACCCATATTGTTGAGGTTGCTGCTAAAATCCATTCTCCCAGTCACAACCAGAGGCTGCTAGTGAGTTACATGGGAGGCATCAACCCAGGCAAAAGTGTTCTCAGGGCTCTCCCTATCACTAGGTGAGCCTGGGATGAGGTGCACAGCTGGGCTCCCAATGGAAACCCATACCCAAGGTTGTGGAGGGTGGAGGGAGACAGTGTTTGGATAGAGACCAACTGAAAAGTTTGGACTCAATCCCAGGTCCATTCTATAGAATTGGCAGGGATGTGACAAGCCATGCCACCACAATACAGTCTATACAACTACCCTCTCCATTCCCAACAGTAATGTGTAACATGACCTCTTTGCTGGAGAGCAGAGCACAAGAGCAGTGGCTCCATTTGGACTAGAAGGACACAGTAGTACTGTGACAGGATCTAGTCCCACAACACAGTGCACCCTGCTAGTGAGTGTTCCTGGCCTGGCAAACACTACCCCAGTAAATCCCTTTCCCTGCCCCAGCTAGCATGGTTCCAGGTTGTTACCTTCTGCAGCAGCTGCAGTGTGGCATTCTTCTCCTTGGCAAGGCGCTCAGATTCCTGGGCAGCTTGGAGCAGGATGTGATTGGCCTGGCTTTCCAATGCAGCTACCCTCTCCTTAGGGAAATAAGGCAAGGATGACCCGTATTAGGTATTAGGCACTGCAGGATGGCTTGGGAAGGAGTAGCTGGTTTGCAGAAAGAAGATCTGGCAGTCTGGGTAGGTATTTGAGCCCCCCCCCCCACCCGCTCCCAGAACAGGCACAGGGCTGGCTTGGGAAGGAGAGAGAAGTGTGGGAGGGGATAGTGCTCAGTACCCAAAGGGCTGTTGTGAGCACAGGGCCTGGAGCAACAGAGGAAGAGACTAGAAGATCAGATCAGAGCAAAGCTGGGCTGTGGAGTACTAGGCTAAGGTGGGCTGGGAGAAATTACAGGCAAAGGGGACAGTTGTGGGGCAAGGGAGAACTCAGGCTCCATGGCCTATTCAGGCCATAGCCTCTCTCCAGAGGTTCATGGCCCACTCCCCACCTTCCTCTTGGCGATACTGTGGTGGCACTCTGCCTTGCTCTGCAGGAGCTGCTGGCTCACAGTCTCACGCTCCTCCTCTAGACGACTTTCTTTTTCCAGCTGCTGGAACTCCAAGTCTTCAAACAGTTTGGTTTCTGTCTCCAGAGCCTCTGCCTCCTTCAAACACACAATCATGGTTGCTCAACCCCACTCTGGAACAGAGTCACCTCCCTGCTAACTGTACCTTATCTACCCCAACTTTGGTCCATACAGCACACAGAAGTGTATGGATGGGTCTGTTCTGACAGGAGATCACGTCACTGGGAAAGCAAGGGGCAAACTCCATTCACTGGAGCAGAAGAAAAGATCTGCACCTCCCTGTTGCTGGTTGAGAGGCACAGGGGCAGTGTGCAGTTGGTGGCTGTGATTGAACACATCATGGGCCTCCTGCTCAACAGGGACAAACAACTGTGCACAGCCCAAGGACCTACTGACACAAGGGCTCCTGCTTCTCACCCACCCATTCACCTAAGGCAATCAGTGAGTGTCCTGCACTCTCCCCACCAGTCTTGCTGACCAGTCCCATCCCCATCTCCATCTTCCCCTTCCTCCCGTCCCCATGGTGGTGCAAACCTATGTGCTGCTCACACACGAGCAGAAAGAATTCCAGCCTAGAGAACTCCCATCCTGACTATACCAGAGAATAAGAGATAATGGCTTGGAGTAGGGGATGATGTGTGGGGGCTCTGTGACATGGCACAGAGGAGGGCTTGTGATCTGCTGGTAAGAGAGATCAGGGCAGAGCAGCCTTAGCATGGGCTCTGAACAGCCCACCTCCCTCAGCACTAGAGAGCTGTATAAGCAGTTTGATTCTCATACCATTTTTTCCCTTAAACATCATTCCTATGAAAGGCATCAGCTGGGCCCGCAGTAGGCACAGGTTAGTGGAGCTGTCAAAATGGGATTAGAGGAAAGGCTTTCACTAACATAGTTAGTATGGCCAAGCCAACATGTTAAGTGTGCCCCAAGAATGTGGCCACTTAGCCCAGAGATGGATGAGACCCCTAGGGTCCAAGTTAGATCATCTCTTGGACAGTGCAGGACTGAGTTTTGTGTAATAACCTTTCCTTTTATTTGGTTTTAAATATCACTGGTTTCTCCTGGACAAGTGTGACTAAAATTCAGAGTGTAAATTCTACACTATTAGCAAGAGACTTTAGTTAGTGCATGACTATCTATTACTATTACTCTTTTTATTTAGTTAGTAATGTGTATTTTTATTAATGAAACACAGTTTTGCTTGAGATAAACACCCCTCTGCAGCTCTTGCCAATCCAACAGGAGCTAGGGCACAGGAACTCAAAAACAAAACTGACCAGGCTAGCTTCACTGAGCAAGAAGTAATAGGTGAACACACATTCAAGGAGCTGTACATCAGATGTTTAAATCCTTTATGTTCCAGTCAATCTGGCTGTTAGTAACAACCTGCTCAAGTTAGGGTTAGGTTTTAGGTTGGCTGGGGTTTCTGCGTTTTATTTAAATACATGATTTTCAACCTGACCATGCCCAATTTCAGTGAACATTTTTTCCTTGAAAACCCTTCAGCATCTATTTAGTGAAAATATGCCTCCTCAATGTCAATATAGAAACAGTGGTTTCTTGCTCGATGTGTCTCTCCATGTGACATCTACCGAGTTCCACTTTAAACTGGATATAGGTTTGAAGGCTGCAATTAGCTCTGGCTCCTGGGGTGATCAGAAAAAAATGTTTTCATTTATCTGCACCTAAAGAACTGGGCATAACAACAGGCTGAGATTCCATTCCCAGGACAAGAAAAGTCAGATTGCTATAGGAAAATTCCAGCTAACGGGAAAAATGCAGAAGCTCTTTATTAACATTAACTGGCCTGGTTTGTATAAATAACGTTCACAGGAAACAGCAGAACACTGATACAGAGTTTAGTCCCCTGAAGCTTGCCATAGCCTCTCTCTACACAGGGGCTGGATTAAGGCTAAAGCTGGGTCCAGTATCAGTACAGACCCACAGACTGGCTGTCGCTGCATTTCCAGTAAGCCTCTTTTAGTTCTATCAGTGATGAGCGCCCTTGCTGCATTGCACTTCAATGGTTACAGCAAAAGTTTAATTTGGCAGGTCCAGTCTAAGTACTCAGGCCTAGGGTCTATGAACTGGACACTAATGCCTATGCACCCTGATGCAAAGACTACTCTACAGAAGCCCCACCTTCAATCTCCAGGCCTCCACCAGTACAGGAGTCATCCCTGCTCAGGAGCAGCACCTACATGTAGGATTTAGTTCAAGCAGACAAGTGTGGTGGGTTTCCATGTTTGACAGGTCACCTTAGTCAGAATCAGAAACGGACAAGCAGCCAAATTGCTGTTATCTGTTTGTGGGTGGAGAAAGGACGAGACCAAATTCACACCTGAGGATGGGCACCGGGGTGGGGGGGGCAGTGTGTGGATTTGCACTACATTGGTCCTGTGCTCAGAATTCCCCCTCTAGGCACCAAAACAAGGAGGGGGTTACAGCACTTGCCACATCATTGCTCCCTAGGCCTAGGGAACAGCAGCAGTGAGCAGGAAAGGGAGCAGGTGAAAAAAGAAAAGAGCACAGTAACAGGGGGGAAAAAACCTACCCCACTCTGCACTTGCTCCAAGAGGAGAGGCTGCAGTGAGGCATTATGGCATTCAGAGACAGGGACATGTGGATCTGGAGCTGCTTACAGTATAAACGATGAGGGAGAGTCATTCTGCAAGCTGCTGTTATGCCATCCTGGCTACGTCCTAGGTGGTGAGCTTACCAATACCAACGATACCTGGATGCCAGCTTGCTCCAGCCCTTGATGCACTGCATTCAGTCTGGCACATGGCACCAGTCAAATGCTGGCTCAGACTACAGCTGAGGGCATGGAGGTGAGGGGGAATGGGTAGTGATCCAGGTGGGTGGAGGTTAAACACTGACCCTTCTCATCTGGTCCTGTAACTGCTCCCGCATTGACTCAGGGCAGTTATCAAGCTGGCTCTTCGACTCATTGTAAAGCGCCTGGAGTTTCTCTAGCTCCTTCCTTCCAGCATCAACCTTTGCCCTTTCCTGAATTGGGGAAAAACAACAAAACAAAAAACAAAAACAAAAAAAGAGAAAACACACTTCTCAAATCACGCCATGCAGAAGCTGGAGAATTAGATAGTGGCTCAAGACAGAGAAAGAGAAAAGGCGCAGGGGAGGGGCATGTCACAGGGGCATTTTCCAAAAGATTGAAAAAACAAAAGCAGTTGGGATCCAGGGCTGGATTGGATTAAAACACTCAATTGCTCAGGACTGGACCTCAGTCTCATGTCTCAATGCAAAGCACTCACCAGGCCCTCTAGGCCTCAAGCAGATAAATGTTTACATGGCTTCATCATCAGGGATGATGTCAGCATAGCTCTGGGAATGGCTTTGTCAGTTAGATGTCTTGCACAGCCTGCCCTCAGGGGCATTTTCAGAACTCCTGCGTTTTACTTTAAGTAAGTTTCAGGAACATCATTTTAAAAGAGAGATTTTGAATCCAGGACATCACCAAATAGCTGTAAAACAGGTCAAATGTGGAGGGTGCACTACCAGTCAAATGTTCTGTTCCACATACAGGGATGTCCCGACATTCTGGTTTCCTTAGCAACAACATGAAAAACAAGAGACTAAGATCCAATCTGTTCTCAGTTAATACAGTTTAGCTCCTGGATCCTCAGGAGCATTTCGGGTTTTATTTAAGCAAATTAGTGACAGAGCAGAAATAAAGGGGACGGGCCTATAAAAAGGAAAACACACTCTACTCCCCCACCCAGTTTAAATTTGCAGTTGGATTCAGACCTGCCTCAACACCCTGCATTTTCAGAGGAGCTGTAGGGGGCTCAGCTAGGGACCAGGATCCTTTTGGGGGTTCTGCCAGCATAAAGATTCAAGATAAAGTCCACTGTTTGTGTACCCAGGAGCCCTGAATTAACAAAGCAATGCATTGTAACTAGTGACAGCAGCACTTTGGTCTCAAAACACCCTACAGCCTCAGAGCCCCTTGGAAGATGGGGAATATATACTTATTTTACAAGTGGGGGAACTGTGGTAGAGAAAGAGAGCGCAAGTGAATTGCCTCATGTCACACAGTGAGACAGCTGGAGAATCATGGACCTCTTGACTCCCTTTCCTTAGCTATAGCCCCATGACAATCCTTCCTTCCATCCTGCCTGTTTTACCAACACTTACAAGAACATGTAACAAATTGAAAAGGCAAAACCCCAGATCAGATAACTCCTAAACTGGGGTAAATCTGAATCAAAACCTTACAGTGTGAGACTCTCTCTCATACCAACTCAGGATGATGAGACCAGGTAGTGCAAATCACAAGAGGGAAATATGAATATTCCCTCCAATCCCTGCATTGTGTTCATGTCTATGGTTACCTGAGAGAAACCCTGAGACTCTCTGAGAAATTTGTAACTGAATGAAATAATAATTGTGGGCAGTAATTGGCTTGGACAGGGCACAAGTGTCTTCATTTACAACAAGATGGAATGGAATATATTAGACATGGCTTGAACCATGAAGTTTGGACCCAAGTTTGGATCTAATTGCTGAGATGTTTGGGATGTTCAGATTATTGCTGTATTAAATTAGAATACAAGTCACTGGGCTTAATACAGCCATAACTGGATAAAATTATCTGGCTTGTGTTATATAGCAGGTCAGACTACGATTTAACCATCCCTTACAGCTTTAAAAGCTACAAATAAAATATGTGGAGACTAGCTTGGGCTCAGCTTTAGGACTTATTATTCCTGGCTTTTGGCACCAAGTGTTGGCTACCTGGGCAACTGTTTATTAGAAAATATGAACCTATGATCATCAGCACCTACAGCATCCACCTAGGTTATGGCACAGTGCTCTGCAGCTTCTAGGGAATCTCTTATCTGAAGAATCAGAAAGAGGAGCTGATTATCCATACCAACACCTTTGTAAGAAGCAGTCTTAAGAAATGCACTTTATGGGCAGGTAAAATGAGGCACTAACTGGTGAAGTGACTTGTTCCAGAACACAAAGTAACTCAGTGGTAAAGGCATGACTAGAATTCAGCAGTCCAGATTCCCTGACCCATACTCTAAGCACTAGACAGTAATCCCTTAGAGTATCTGCACTTTATAACTCTGAGTACCATCCCTCCACCAAGCAGTAACACATGCACAGACTTTAGAAGGTTGTGGACTGTCTCCTAAATCAGAGATGTATGCTCTCCCCATCTTACTCAGAGGCTGGTAAATCCACTTAAGTCAGATGCTTCACAGTGACAACAAAATTCCTGGGTTCAGCTGTACCAAATACCCTGCCACCTTCCTGCAGTAGTTTGCTCCCTTAAGCAAGGCTCCCATGCATGCCTGCATCCTCTATAACCTGCTTCCCAGGATGCTCAGCCTACAACTGGCTCTATCACATCACCTAAGTTAGCCCCATGAAAAAACCCAGGAATTCCGAGAAAGCCAGAATGTCATGTAGGATGTTTTTTTCACCTGGGAGGAGGTGGCAGTTAAAGTACCAGAATCACCATGGGCAAAAATGTAGTTGTAATATCTCCCAAGGAGCCAGAGGGAAGACTAAATCAATGCCCCTCTCCCCCTCCTAGCAAGAGGCCAGGATACACTTCTACTGTAACCAGTGGAGACAGACCATGAGACCCCTATCAATGTGCGAATCCATTCTTTCTGCACATGTTAGTGTTCAAAGGGTAGGTTGCTAGATACATCACAAGTCCATGTAAACAATAACCAAAAGTGGATCAAAGGAGCTGGCTCTGGCAATGCTTGAATGGGCTCCTAGGCCCACAGTTTAACCTGCATCTGGGGATACTATGTCATTAACAGTCTGTGGAACGGTAAGCAGTCACCCAGAGAGTGTCTTACTGGTCAGAGCCAATAAGGCTGCTCCCTAGTAAAGAATGATAAGGTGTGAGGGGTAGCTGTGTTAGTCTGTATGCAACAAAAACAATGAGAGTCCTATGGCACCTTAAAGACCAACAAAATGCTTTGGGCATAAGCTTTCATGGGCTACAACCTACTTTGTCAGCATGCATCTGATGAAGTGGGTTGCAGCCCACGAAAGCTCATGCCAAGAAATGTGTTAGTTTTTAAGGTGCCACAGAACTCTCGTTTTTAGAGAAGAATGGATTTCCAAGTTGCTTACTCAGAGCAAGGTGAACAAGGATCATGCCAAAAAGCTTGAATTCTCAGTCCAAGTATCATAGGAAGGTCACAGAATCATAGGGTTGGAAGGGACCTCATAAAGGTCATCTAAGTCCAACCCCCTGCTAAAAGCAGTACCACTCCCACTAAATCATCTCAGCCAGGATTTTATCCAACCAAGCCTTACATGTTTCCAAAGATGGAGATGCCACCACCTCCCCAGGCAACACATTCCAATGCTTCGCCACTCAGTGAGAAAGTTTTTCCTAATATCCAACCTCAACCTCCACAGCTGCAGCTTGAAACCATTGCTCTTCGTTCTGTCCTCTGTTACTACTGAGAACAGTCTCACTCCCTCCTCTTTGAAGCACCTCTCAAGTAATTGATGGTTGCTATCAAATCCTCCATCAGTCTTCTCTTCTGCAGACTGCCTGCTGAGCCCAATGATCTAGCCAGCTTTCTATCCACCTTATAGTCCATTCAGCCAAACCATAGTTTTTTTAACTTGGAGACAAAAATGCTGTGGAAAACCATATCAAAACCTTTGCTAAAGTTGAAGTGTATCACATCAACAGCTATTTCCACATCCACATATCCCAACTAGCTTCGATTTTTCATCTTCTGTGTAAAGCAAACTATATTCCCAGAGTCTCCCTGCACATTAACCCCCCAACCCTAACCCTAACCCTTCTCTGTCTGCACCATGGGGTTAAATGTTGGGAAGGAGATTTAAAAACCAGGAATTTTACAGATAGTGATCCATGTCTCTCTCTCACTTCTCCAGGGTTAATGGAGACCTGGTTCTCTGCAAATGATGGGAAGATTTAGGTACTAATCCACAAGCACAGATTCCTGCCCCAGGGCAGGTCTCAGGACATGTCTTAAGGACACAGGATTGCTGAAGAGGAGCTGCCCAAGTTAGGCCCAGGTGTTTCCAGCTTGCACAAGTGCTGGAGGTTATGAGGGACCCCACAGCATGCAGAAGCATGAGGAATTAGAGGCACATATCAGAGTGGGCGCTGTTAGAGTGCGTTAGTGAAGACTGATCAGGAAAGCGAAGGGTTAGAATGGCAGAGACTTTGGGAGTGTGGTTTCTTTTAGTCCCTCTCCTGGCTCCACATGGAGCCGGCTGTTTCACTAGCAATGGCTTTTAAAGTGTCTGGCAAATTTAAAAGGGGGGAAAAAAAACCAAAAAACCAACACATTGCATCTGTGCAGAAGGGGCTGCCTGCACCCTTCAGGCCCTGCCACTCACAGGCTTCACCTCATCCAGCCTCATAAATAGCCACCAATGGAATTAATCAGGCCCTGGTGCATTTCCAGCCATGGTGCCAGCATGGCTACACCCCACTGGGTTGCCACGGAGAGGGCCAGGACCGCACAGACATCAATTCACTGTGTGGGGCAGTATGGAATCCCCAGAGGGACAAGGGCAAAGGTTCTAAGAGCTGGACAGAGAGAGAAAGATGATCTCATTGCTGAGAATGTGTTCAGCTCCCACCGATCCTTGCTTCACTGTTTGACACATTCCAGGCAAGCCTGGGGCTGTGCTCCAGTGCAGTCAGTTACCTTCTTGCAAGGGAATGGGACGTCTCCAACAAGACTCCTTGAGATAGCTCCCTGCGTGGATATGAAGTTCTGAGGGGGCACCAGCAGAGGGTTCTGTTGCTGTGAAGGGCAGAAATCATCAGCAGGAAGGGGGTTTCTCAGTCCAGTTTCAGCAGGGTTGGGGACATAGTTTGTCCTGCAGTAGTTATTGCATGGAGTGTTTAGGGGATGAGTGCTGGAAGGTTACCATAATACCAGAAACAGCTCAGGTGTCTTCCTGGTGTGTGCACTTCTGCATGGTGGTGGAGGTACTGTTACCCTGTTAAAAAGCATGGAGCAAGCAAGACCCCAAATCGGAAGGAGGACTGAGATAATGGCCTTTGGAAGGTACATTCTGGCTCTCGTCCCCATCCTCTCCAGCATTCTGGGAATCATGTCTCGGCTAACAAGCTGGGAAATTAATGACCCCATTCTGACATCATGGTCAAAGCTGAATGATGCTTTCAATGTAGTGACACAGTGGTCTCTGGCAAGCTAAGCAGTGCAGCTGTCACTACCACTTGCACATGAGCATCTGGAGCTTTCGACTGGTGGGGCAAACAAAAAACCAACAAACTCACTGCAAAACCTCATACACCAAGGCCAGGGTAGGAAGCAAAGGGGCATGAAGGACCAGTAACCTGCCCAGGTGAAAGCTAAGGCAAACAGGGAAAGCTCCAGAGATAGGCACCTTTTAGAAAGGTTCAGTGAGTGCAAAGGTGACTCCTAAAGTGCATTCCAACCACCAAAAAGAGCTGCCCTCCCTTGCCAGAGCACCAAGAATGAACGATTCCAATCCCAGGCAAGCTGGCAAAGCTCCCAAGCGAGCGGCCAGTCTGCCCCAGGATGCCAGACAATGGCTGAGAGAAGGGAAATGAAATGAGTACGGGAAGTGCTGTCTTAAGCTGCCTGCAATAAACCCAGCACCTTCTGTGTGGGAGCAAAGGTACCTTCCTCAAGGAAATGGCACCCAGGAGGCAATGGGAAACCCATTAAGAAGGAGGGCTAAGACAGATGACGAAGGCATTCTGGGGACAGATGTCCAGTAGGTGCAGTGCAGAGAACTCATACCGTTCTCCTTCACAATCAGTGGGTGAACAAAAGTGCCAGCCTCTTCAGCAGTGGAGCCAGCTGTATGCGTGCAGTGACAACACTTTCCAGTTGGGAGTGGGTATGAGACTGGGTAACTCCCTGGAAGCTCTGGGGGAGCAGTCTGCACCCACTGCACTGACGCATGGACAGCGGAGCTCTCAGCTCTGGGATTTACCTTGTCTCGCTCCTTCTGGATGGTGGAGTCTAGGTTGCACAGCTTCTCCTGAAGCTGTTGCACAATCTTCTGCTCCTGCTGCAGCTGGATCATTTCCGACTCCCGCTCCCCCTGCAGTAGTGCCCGCTCCATCTCCGCCTAGGCAGATGTAGCTATGTTACAGCAGTGCCACTCCCTGCCTCACTGCCCAACCACCATGCACCTCCCACCCACCCCCCGAGACTCAGCAATGCTTGGATGGGACATGGCTCTGCCAGCAGAGATGGGCCAAGATGGCAACTGGTTCTGGCTCAGGCCCAGGTGGAGGTTAGGGCTGAGGCTAATAGCCCAGGGTGAGTGCTCTCCCCATAAGATCTCTGCTCCATCAAATATGGGAACCAGAAACGGGACCCGCCCAGCCCTGGACCAGAAGACTCAAGCTTTCAGAGTCAGTTCTGAACTTCCATCTTTCTCCCACAGAAATCACACCACCAAAAACAAACAAACAAAAAAATCCACAAAGGGGTCACACTTGAAGCTGTGGTCTGGTCCTCTCTCTGGGGAAGTCATTGTCTTCCTTTCCTTGGAAGGGGTGCCTAGCCAAACACTCTAAGGGCAGAGTCCCATGGAACACCAGAGAAGTGGTGCTGGGGATGCTGAATGAACCAACCACTCAGCCCACCACTATTCTACTATGAACCCACCTGTCCAGTACAGGGTACCTTGGCCCCCAGGGGTTATCCTGCACCCTTCCTTTCCCTCACTTCAGAAGTAGGAGAAAGGATTTCCCCCAACCTCATGGGAAGACTCTTGCAGCTGCTGCTCCAAATCCTTGACATGGTTCTTGAGTTCATCCACATGGCCCAGCACGTGCACCCACTCCTCCTCCAGCAAGGCAGCTTCCTTGGCCCTGGAGCCCGTTGAGTCCTCATGCTGCTTAGGAGAAATTGCTGTTACTGGGGGACTGCTTATTTGCTATTAGTAGAGCAGGCATTGCACATATCACTTCAGAAAGAGGGCCCTGCCCTGCTCACAGCCAATCCCCACCCCACCAAGAACAGCCCTCCAAGGGGGGGCAGAAATGTGGTGCCTCAAGCCTAATGCCCGGCTCTCAAAGGGAGGGGAGCATGCGCAGTAACAGCCCCCTCTAGCCAGCACCTTGGTGACACTCCACTGGTCACACAATTGGTCTAGCAGTCTCAGACACAAGATTTCATGGTGAGACGCCCTGAAGCCCATCACTGTTTACATACAGCTTGGGTCATATGTTTGAATCCAGAAGCAGTGTCCCCAGCTGGATATGCCCCACCACTCCATTCTGCTCAGCCCTTTCATCTCAAGCCAGGTGATTCCTTGGGCTGTTGGCCCCACTCCCACTCACCTCAGTGTGTGTTCTGTGCAATGTGGACCCCCCCCATCTCATGGTGGTGCTCTCTATGTTTGGGTGACCCTGACACCCACAGCTCGTGGTGTGTGCCTTCTGTGCTGTGGGTCCTGCCTCTCACCTCATGGTGCGTGCTCTCCGTGCTGCTACATTCCTCCTTCAGATTCTCCTCATCTGATTTCTCCAGGTTATGCTGGGGACCTGTGGTCTCTCCAGTCTCCTCTGTGGCTTTGCCAAGGCCCAAGGCAGCCAGGCTGGCTGAGCCTTTGGAGTGTCTTCTGCCTGTCAGGATGTTGGTGGTGGCATCTCTGTCACTTGGGAAGTGCCGCTGAGGGTTGCCTGTGTCCATGGTGTCATCAGTTCTGCTGTATTCTGCACACAGGTTCAGGATGGTCTCCAAGCGCTGGCGCTCCTGGGAAGGGGTTGGGAGCAAGGAAGGTGTGAGTGGGGTGCCTGCCAGGATGAGTTCTCACACAGATATAGGGGACCAAGCAAGCAGGAGCTGGGAGTCATGTGGACCAAGGCCCTTTTGAGGGAAGCAGGCCCACTGCCTTGGTCTTTCCCCTCTTCCAGGTCATCCCTGCATCAACCCATGACACCAAACTTAGTGAAGTGACACTTGTGTTGGTCTAAAACATGACTCCCATCCCTTGTTCCTCCCCCTCCTGGCCCTGTTATCCCCACACTGGATGAATACACAGCTCCTACCACAAGCCTTGGCCCCTCAGCTTTGGCAGTATGTTCCATGACACTAGGACCCCTGTGGGGAGGAGCATGCAGGCAGAGTGACTGTCCTGTGCTCAGCCGTGCTCCATTCAGCACCTGCAGTATGGGGATACGACTCAGGTCCTATCTCCTGGCACAGGTCCCTGTCTGCTGGTGATGGTAGTAGCAGTTACAGTTAATATGCAGGGAATGAAGGAGTTATCTCATGCTGACCACCCTCATCACTAATTCCCAGCCAGGATATGAGGCAGAATCTTCATCACTAATTCCCAGCCAGGATATGAGGTAGAATCTTTACAACCATAATAGGACCTGACAGATGAGACTGAGTGTTGGGAAGAGAGCGATGATGGGGGGAGACAGGGACACAGACACCTGCTTACTCTAAAGGCATAATACAACTCTCCCAAGAAAGAGCCCAGATACCAAGAAGATTCATCTATCTGACTCCCTACCATCAGCTGCCATGTCACTGCTAGTGGTGCATAACCAGCTCCAGATCACAAGGCTGTAAGCCAGATAATACAGGAAGCTCACTGTAGTGCAGACCATGCCCTTTGATCCCAAAGCCTCCCCATCTCCAGCCTGGCCATCACTGGGGAGAAAAGGTTGCTCCCCCGTAGTAATTGGTGATCTTCAAGATGCATGTCCCTGTGGGTGCTCCATATTAGGAGTAGTTGCATCCCGTGCTGTTCCACAAGAAGTCTTTTAGCAGTGGTCCTGAGGCAGCATGCACACTGATGGGTCTCGTAAGAGCCTCGGAACAGCTTGAGCATGTGCATGTGCCCCTCCTCTCTCTGTTCCTTTTCTACCACAAAGGCCTGTAATGAACTCCAAAGTAGAGGGGAGGATGGAGTGTACTGGAGCACCCATGGGGACACACATCCCGAAGACCACCAGTTACTACACGTGAGCAACTTTTCTCTTCTTTGAGTAATGTTTCTGTGAGGTCCACATTAGGCAACTAAACAGCAGTTTTTAAGAGCTGGTGGAGGGACTTCGGTGAAAAGATGAAAGTACAGTCCTGCCAATTGTTGGGTCTTTAGTGGAAGCTAAGTCTACAACATAGTGTGTAGTGAAAATATGTGGAGTGGACCACGTAGCTACTTTGCAAATGTCAACTAAAGCAACGTTATTGAGAAAGGCCATGGCTATTGATATGGCTCTGGTTGAATGTGCATGTACTCCTGGAGGGAGTTGGCAGTTATTTAGATTGCAGCAGGTGTTAAAACATGCTTTTATCTAGTTAGACAATCTTTGGGTCAAGACTAGATTGCCTTTTGAACATTCAGCGAAGGTGATGAAAAGTTTAGAGGATTTTATGAAGGGTCTGGTCCTTTCCAGATAAAATGCCAGAGATCTTCTGATGTCCAGTGTGTGTAGAAAAGCATCTTGTGCTGAAGCATGTGGTTTAGGATAGAAAGTTGGAGGGTGAACTGGTTGATTAATGTGGAAATCTGAGACTATTTTAGGAAGAAATTTGGGATCAGAGCCTAAGGTGACTTTACCCCTGTGGAAGATTTTATATGGTGGGTTGGCTTGGGAGTGCATTGATTTCTCCCAACTGTCTTGCCAAAGTTATTGCAATCAAGAAAGAAAACTTCACAGAGAGGTGAAATAGAGAGCATGTTGCCATGGGTTGAATGGTGCTCTCACAAGGCAGTGTAGTACGATGTTAAGATTCTGGAGGGTTGCTGGTCTTTGAATATTCAGATATAGTTTCTGCAGACCCATTAAAAATTGTTTAATGGTGGGGTGGTTGAAGGTTGAAGATTGAAGAATCTCATACGGGTTCGTGAAATGTTAAGATCACCACGAGATGTACTCTGATGGAGCTGCCGGATAACCTCAGCTGCTTTAATTCCAACAGGTAATCTAGAATGTCTGGGATGGATGCAGATAATAGTTTGATCTGTTTTGTGGTGCACTAACAGTGGAAACAATGCCATTTTTGTAAGTAAAACTTTCTAGTAGTCAGTTTCCAGCTATTTAGTAGGATGCGCTGGACTGTTCCTGAACATTCTAGGTCTATTTCCTGGAACCAGTTAGGTACCAGGCCATTAGGTGTAGTTTGTGTATTTCCAGATGGCAAGATCGACCCCAGTGCATCTGAGGTAGATGTACCGGGGTGTACATGGACAGTTTTAGGAGGTGAGAAAACCAAGGTTGTCTGGGCCATGCTGGTACTATTAGAATGATATGGGCTTGATCTGTTTTGATCTTTTGGATCATTCTCAGGATTAGTGGAATGGGTGGGAATGTGTATAAGAGATTTTGAGACCAGTCAATGAGGAAGGCATTGCCTAGAGATCTGGGATCTCTGCCCACTCTGGTGCACAGAAATCAGCATTTCTTTTTGTTGTATGTGGCGAAGAGGTCAATGATCAGAGTGCCCCGATAAAGAAAGATGTGTACATCATAGTTGTTCAACTGCCCCTCGTGAGTATCCAGGAAGTGTCTGCCATTATGTTTTGAATATCTGGAAGGTATGCCGCTGATATTAGGATGGAATGGCATATGCACCAATTCTAGAGCAGGACAGCTTCTGCACACAGGGAGGGGGAATGTGCTCCTCCTTGGAAGTTTATATAAAACATGCATGCAACATTGTTTGTCATAATCCTGATTGTATTATTTTGAACAATCAGCACAAAATGTTGGCATGTGATGTGAACTGCTCTGAATTCCAAGATATTTATGTGTAGCAAAGATTCTGTTTTTGTCCATCTTCCTTGTATAGTGAGACTGTTGAGATGTTCATCCCAACTGACGAGCAAGGTGTCAGTAGTTATCATGATGCTTGTTTGAGGGCAGATGAATGGAATTCCAGACATCAAGTTGTCATGGATGGTCCACCATATTAGTGAATCTTTGATGGTGTGTGGAAGGGAGGGTCGTTTGTTTGGTTTGTAGTTTGAAGAAAGCATCTTTGCAGAGCCCTTATGTGTAGTGTGGCATGGAGAACTACAGAAAGAAAGGTCACTCACAAGGGTGCGGTAACTTGAGTTCTTTGAGATGTGCGCCCCTGTGGGTGCTCCAGTGTGGGTGATGGTGCATCCTCGTGTCACAGCCAATGTTCCCTCTAACTACTCATAGACTGTGTGCGCAAACAATTTCTTTGTGCGCGCAAAAACATTTCTTTGTGAGCACCAATATTAGCACTATTCAATTTTTTTGCACGCACTTTATTTTATTGTGTGCACAGACTTCATGACCTGTGTGCGCACGCACACGCGCATGGCTTAGAGGGAACAGTGGTCACAGCTCGGAGATTTCTAAGCAGTGCTTGTAGGGGACAGTTGCATGAAGCAGCAGTCTTGTGGCATATTTTTGGTGTCTTTTTGATGAGCGTGCATCCCCAATTGCCCCTGTTCCTTCTCTACCCTGATGTCTGTTGAGACTCCAAAGTAGAAAGGAGAGGAGGGCAGGTAGTGGAGCACCCACAGGGACACCCATCTCAAAGAACTCAAGTTACTGCACACCTGTGAATAACCTTTCTTTCTCCTTTGAGTAGTATCTCTGGGGGTGCTCCACTCTGGGTGACTTGCAAGCAGAACCCTTAACTGGAAGGAGGGACTTCAGAGTTATTTTTGTTCAGAGATGTCAGAACTGATCTGCCCACTGCCCACTGATCGTGATGTGCACTGAAGGGCACAGTGATGTGAGAAGATGCCCATGTGGCTGCTTTACAGATTTCTTGGAACAGAATGATGTTTAGAAATGCTGTTGTGGTAGCTACAGGTCTCATACAGTGTGATCTAATAGTCTCTGTGGGTTTTTACTCCTGCTGTTTTGTAGCATTCGTAAATGCAGCCTGATATAAATTCTGAAAGTCTCTGTATGAAAATGGCTTGTCCTTTAGACCTATCTGCTATGGAAACAAAGAGTCTCGTAGTCTTTCTAAATGGCTTTGTCCTTTCTGGATAGAAGGCAAGAGCCCTGCAAACATCAAGGGTGTGAAGGAGGGCATGGTGAGGATCTTCGTGAGGTTTTGGGAAGAATACAGGTCTGTGGATAGGTTGCTGAATGTGAAAAGGGGGATATTTTAGGAATCAATTTTGGGTGAGGACTTGAGGTAACCTTTTCCTTATGCAAAATGGTAAAAGGTGGATGGGCCATTAAAGCTCTGATTTCACTTCTGCGTCTCGCTGAGGTAATAGTGACTAGAAAAGCTACTTTCATGGATAAGTACGGAAAAGAACACGTGGCTGGAGATTCAAAGGAAGGTTTTGTAAGGATTCATATTACAAGGCTAAGGTTCCAGGTAGGTGTGGGCAAATTAATCTCTGGGTATAGGTTGTGTATACCTGACATAAAGTGTTTTACAATTGGATGTGCAAAAATAGGATTGTCAGCTATTTTTTCATGAAAAGCAGAAATAGCTGCTAAATGAACCTTTATGGAGCTAATCGACAGTCCTGATTTTCTTTCGGTGTAGGAGGTAATCAAAGATCAAGTCTATCGGTGTTGTCGGTGGTGATAGTAAACCTTATCCACTTCTGAAGGTAGGTGCATTTTGTGGATTGTTTCCTACTCTTTATTAATACGTGTTGAACTGCTTCTAAACACTGAAGTTCCTCCTGTGTGAACCAAGAAGCTATCACATTGTTAGTCTTAGGATTCCAATGTTAGGGTGAGTGATTCGACCCCTGTCCTGAGAAAGAAGAATGTGAAGTCATGCAAGAGTAATGGGTGTTTGGATGGACATTATCCTGATCATTGTAAACCAGGATTGTCTGGGCCATGATGATGTTTTACAAGTATTATGTTTATTTCATCTTAACAATTTTTTAGAAGAGTTTTGTGAATTAATTGTATTGGAGGGAAGGCATAAAAAAAGCACCAGACCAAGTGAGGAGAAATGCATCTCCTACTGAATTCTTCCCTATGCTTGCCCGAGTGCAGAACTGTGTGCATTTGCTGTTTCTAGGCATAGCAAAAAGGTCTACTGTTGGACACCCCCATTGATGGTAAATGGATGCAATACTGAGTTGCATAGCTCCCACTTGTGACCCTGACTGAAGGATCTGCTGATGAGGTCTGCTGAAGTATTGTGTATACCCTGTAGGTAGGAGGCCAAGATTGATATATTTCATGTTTTGCACCATTGCATAATTTCATAGCTTCCATGCAAATGGATTTGGATCTTGCTCCTCGCTGACGAGTTATATAAAACATGCATGCTACATTGTCTGTCATTATCATGATGTGATAGTGTTCTAAATGGTACTGGAAGTGTTTGCATGCATTGTGAACCACACAAAGTTCTAAGATGTATATATGTAAGGTAGATTCCTGGAAAGACCACTTGCCTTGTGCAGTAAGGTTTCTGAGATGGGCACCCCGTCCTGATAGGGAAGCATCTGTTGTCATCATGACTGTAGATGTATTTGTAGAGAAGGGGATAGCCGAGAGATCTTCCGGTACTAACCACCATGAAAGATAGTCGTTTATGTTGACTGGCGGGGATACAGATTTGTGGATAGAACGTCATAGTTGTAAAGGGCACATGTGTAGTAGTACTGAGTATTGTATTACAAATGTGGTCATGCCGTATGGCTAAGTAACTGGAGACAAGTTAGTGCAATTGTAGTTGGGGAACTGAGGATTGTTTTGCACTAGGTGAGTGATTGTATTGAACCTGTGCGTTAGTAGAAATGTTCTTCCAAGTTTGGTGTCCAGACATGCCCCTATAAAGTCTATTCTTTGAGTTGGTTTAAGTGTTGATTTGCTCATATTTATTAGAAGACCTAGTTTTTTGAAGAGGGAAATTGTGAATTGCAGGTGTTTTATGGCTTGAACCTCTTTTTGATTTTATCAGAGAATCATCTAATATGGGAAAATAGTGATATTGTGTTGTCACAGATGTGCAGCAACGACTGCCAAGCAATGTTCCCTCTAAGCTGCACTGGTGCGCTGCAGCGCAGCCCGCCGCGTCCCTGGTTAGAGCTCCTGTGGAGCAGGGAGTTTTGAAAACTCCCGCCCAGAAAAGCTCTAATGGAGCATGCCCAGAAATTCTGGGCATGCTCCGTAGAGCTTCTCTGGCCTAGGAGTTAGGGCTGACCCTGCCTCGAGTCCAGCCCCGAGGTAAGTTTGTGGGGGTGGGGGGGGAGCGAGCAGGAGCAGGGGGGCGTGCTGCCAGGAGTGGGGGGGGCTCGCGGGGGGGGGGGAGTGAGCCCCGGC
>ML682025.1:29922909-30030799 GCA_007922195.1 Podocnemis expansa | reverse complement strand
GGGCACTGGACAGGCTGATTGGTAGTACCATATATTGAAAATGGTCAGTTCCCACAATGAATCTCAGGAATCTCCTGTTGGCCGGATGAATGGAAATGTGAAAATATGCATCTTGTAGGTCTAGGGCTGCATACCAGTCTCCAGCTTACAGAGCAGGGATAATGATAGAAAGTGTGACCATCCTGAACTTTTGGGACCTTATAAATTTGTTCAGTTTTCTGAAATCCAGAATGGGTCTCCATCCTCCCGATTTCTTTTCTGTGAGGTGAGAAGAACACTTTCTCCCTATGTTGTTCTGGGACACGTTCTATGGCTTCTACTTGTAAGAGGCGTTGAGCCTCCTGGTAAAGGAGTTGTACATGAGTTGTTCCACTGAAGAGATACGGGGAAGGGTAGCGTGAGGTATGTTTCATTACAAATGGGATAGCATAACCCATAGAGATGATCTCTAGTACCCATTTGTCCATTGTTATTTGTGCCCATTCATAGAGAAATGGGAGTAGTCTGTTCAGGTAAGTACAAATGGATTGTTGCTCTAGAAGCATGGTGAGAATTGCACAGGCCATCAACCAAATTTTCAAAATTGGCAATACAACACTGCAATGTGGAAGATGTGTAGACCTTCCTACCAAGAAAGTCCATTTTCTTGTCCTCCTTTTCTTGAGGGGTGGATCTATTGCACAGTTGTTTGCCCCTATGATTTGCTGCTTCAACCACTGGAGAGTTAGGCGGTGGGTGGCTAAAGAGGCATTCATAATTTTTTGCTGAAATATACTATGTTTTGCCTACTCTCCTGAATGTTGGAGGAGCAGTGGCTAGAGTCTGCCATATATTTTCAGCAGGTTCTAGTAGCACTTCATCCATTGGGAGTGCTATTTTGGCAGATGAAGAAATTTGTAAAATTCTGAGCAACTTATGTTGTGACTCAAAAACTTCCTGCATGGGTATTTTGAGGGCCTGTGCCACCCTCTTGAAGAGTTCTTGAAATTGTTGAAAATCATCCACAGTTTTAGGTGAGGACAGTACACTAGCTTCAGCAGGGGACGATGATGAGTTACAGGGAGGAGAAGGTGAAGATGGTGGGTCCCTTTCCTTATCAGTTTCGGATGTACGTAGTACGGTAGTTTCAGTATTTGTTCCTGTAGTCTCTGGAAGTGTATGGTCTGCTGTACTGGTCTGACTGAGATGACCAAGGTTCCTATTGGTGCCGGGATGGAAGCGAAGCCGCATGAGGGCCTTACCATGTGGGTCCATACCATGGGAAGGGCAGCATATCTGGGTAGTGCTGAGGTCTGTGTCTATGAGGAGAACTGGCTGTTGGGGAAAAGGTGGGATCATGCCCGTCACCATCATCTTCACTGGAAAAGAGAGCTGGAGAAGGACTCCTGTACCTGGGAGACTGGCTGAGAATGGACTGCTCAGTGCTGATGAGTGGTGAGCACATACAGGATTCTTGAGCACTCTGCCGTGCCTGGCTGCAGTGCCATTGTAGTTGTCTGTGTTGGTGCTGCATGATCTGCACCGTCAGACATTGGTGCTGAAGGAGGAATGGTAGGAGTTGGTGCTGGCTGACGTTGCAGTGCTGGTAAGGTCACTGATGGTGGTGGGGTCAGTATTGGTGCCGAAGCTGTCAGTGCCACTGAAATGGCAGTTACAGCTGATTTAGCCACTGAAGAGCACTGCTGACCATGTCTCTGTTGCAAAGAGTCAGAGGAATGTCTTTTTCCATGTCTTTTGTCCTTTGTACCTGAGGAGCTCGTAGCCTCTTTGCTATGGGCGATCTTTGGGAACCCAGATGGAGTTTTCCTATTCTTTTGAGAGGAGTGTGATGGAGTCAGATGCCTCTTAGGCAGATGTGACTTTTGAGGGTCTGTTGACTGTTGTCCCAGATTGGCCACAGAGCAAAGAGATTGCTCCATCAGGAAAAGTTAAAATGTAAGTCTCTGTTCTTTCTGGCTTATGAGTTTAAGTTTTTACGGCGCAAGCACTGTTGTGAGACATGTTCTTCCCTGAGGCACTTTATGCAAAGTGCGTGGCCATCGGAGGCAGGCATGGCATCTGGACAGGATTCACATCTTTTAAAACCAGGGGAAGCCAGCATGGTTCTTGAGGGGTGAAAAAAATTGTACGAACAGTTTTTTTTTAAATATGTGGAGAATAATAAAATAATAAAAAGTGAAGTAAATAGTAAGCAATAAAATAACAATAAGCAATAAAATAATAAGTAAATAAAATAATTAAAAGGGAAGTAAATAATAAGAAAATATTGGGGTAAGTCCATGAGGGAAAGAAACCATTGACAAGTGAGAGAAGTGTTAGGTGTATCTGTAATTGCAGACAGTAGAGAAGGAACTGTGGTGCTTGGGGACACATGCACATCAAAAATGTGCCAAAAACATGCCACGAGGCTGCTGCATCCCATGTGTGTCCCTAACAAGCACTGCTTAGAAATCTCCGAGCTGTGACACGAAGATGCACCATCACCCATCGTGGAGCACCCACAGGGACACTACACCAAGAAGAAGTGGCTGCCATGTTACCCGAGAGTTGAAGGATTTTTCAAGCTGTGACGCACAATGAAATCTGGACCTGACGTATGAGGTCGAGGATGGCTGAGAAACAAAGTCTGGGTAAGGCGGCCTTTGCAATTGTGGAATTTAAGGTCACTCCAATAAATCTGAGTTCTTGTGTAGGGGTTAAAGTTGATTTTTCTGCATTTATTTTGAGGCCCAGCTGATGGAAGAGTGATATAGTTAGCCTGACAGCATGTACAGCAGAGTTCTCTGACTGGGCTGCTATTAAGCAATTATCCAAGTAGGGGTAAATTGTGATACTCTGAGTATGTAGGTGTGCAGTAATGACCGCTAAGACTTTGGAAAACACTTTTGGACTTGTTGAAAAGGCAAATGGTAGGACTTTGTACTGGTAGTGTTGATCTCCAACCATAAATCTCAGAAAGTGCCAGGATGGGAAGGATGAATAGTTATATGAAAATATGCATCTTTTAGGTCAAGGGATGAGAACCAGGCATCAGGTTGTAGCACCAGGATGATTCTGGAGAGGGTAACCATTTTGAATCTTTGTCGTCTCTCATATCTATTTAACAATCTTAAGTCTAGGGTGGGTGTCCATGCACCAGTTTTTTCTTTTTCTCTTCACCACAAAGTAGCTGGAGTAGAAGCCAGTCCCTCTATGAGATTGGGGAACTCTCTCTACCGTTCCTATTTTCAGGAGTTGTTGAACTTCATCATATAGGATTTGTATGTGAGTGGGGTCCCTGAAAACCGACAGGGAAGAGGAAATGAGGGTGGTTTGGTTGAGAATGGAATTGAGGAACCATAGTTAATGATTTCTAATATTCATCTATTGATGGTGATGTTTTACCAAGCATGGTGGAAATTCTGGAGGCAAAATTCAAAGCTGATAACAGATGGAACATTGCTGGAACTTGACGAAAGGATCTCAAGCCCTGAACTGTGGTTTGGCTGGGAAGAGGTTGTGTATTTGTGGATGACTGAGATGGTTGTATGCGTTTGTATGGCCTCTGTCTGCTCCTGTCAAATGCCTGTGTCCACACTGGCAGGTGCTAGGTCGACCCTTTCTGATGACCAGGAACTGTGGGAGGGGGCCTGGAAGCCAATTAAGTTGACTTAAGGCCTATTCCCCATCTACACTGGCTTAAGATCACTTAATAAGGTCAACTTAAGCCTTCAGTCAATCTTAAGAGGTGGTGTTATTAAGTCAACTTAAAGAAGCGCTTAAGTCAACTTAATAAAAGCCCAGTGTGGCCACGAGGGTCTGTAGGTCGACTTAAGCTTCCTTAAGTTGATCTAAGCTTCCAGTATACACTTACCCTAAGAGACCAGGAGTGGGAAGGAAAAAAAAAATTTCTTTTAGGGTGGAGAGGAAAGGGAAACTAGGTAAACTATGACTAAAACTGTCTCTCTCTAATCTAAATTTTAGGATTTTGCGACAAAAAGCAGGAGAGAATTGATATTCCGCATTCAGCCAAAGGTGTTTGAAAAGAAAAGAGGGAGGAGGAGCAGGTGCACACTCAAGTGGTGCTGAGGCCATTGAGAGACCTGCCAGTGCTTGCACTGCCCCAGGACCACTGCTAAAAGACCTCGGTGTAATAGCACAGGATGCAACTACACCTAATGTGGAGCACGCACGGGGACATCACTTAAAAAAGAAAATGCATCCCTCTGCATCCTCAACACAGAGGTACGTGGGTGCGCCTCACTAAATAGGGCTTCTCCCAGGGAGTCTGCAGTCCTCCAAGATGCGTGTGCACTCCCACTAAATTTCAGCTGCCTCTGGGGCAGAGTACATCAAGCAGCCCCCAAAGGAGGGAACGAGAGATTCTGGCTCAGGTGCCTGCAGTGAATCTCACCTGTTGCCAGTTGCGCTGAGGGGATCTGTTATGTCCATGAAGAACTCACAGGCCTTGGGCATAAAAGATGTGGCTGAAAGACCCAGTGGGTATGTCTATACAGCAATTAAACACCTGTGGCTGGCACAGGTCAGCTGACTTGATCTCATGGGGGTCGGGCTGTAAATACAGCTCCCCCATTGGAACTGTTTGAATTGACCCTGTTACTCCTCCAGATAAAAATGGGACTTGCCCCTCTCCATGTGTGTGTATGTATACCTAACATACTGCAGTTTTCATTTCATGCATCTGAGAAACTGGGTTATGCTCACAAAAGCTCATGTGATAAATAAGCCTGTTAGTCTTCAAAAGTGCTACAGGACTCCTTATTTGTTTTGCTGATATAGGCTAACATGGCTGGCTACTGCTCTGGAACTTGTGTAAGTATTCATACTCAGGCTGTAGCCTGAACTCTATGACCCTACAAGGGGCCACAAATGTCTATACAGTAATTTTTAGCCCTATAGCCTGAGCCCCACAAGCCTGAACTGGCTAATCTGGGGCAGCCTCAGCTGTGCTGTGGGTATCTTATTCCAGAATAAATGCATGTTGTGTAGCCTGAGGCTGCCACCTAGGAGGATGAGGAACTCAGTGGACTCTGCAAGACCAGGAGCTCACACTCCATGCCTGATGCTCAGGTCACTAACACCAGGGAGCGTCCACCTGCAGACAAACATGCACTATGGACCAAGACACCCTAACTTCTGGGCTCATCAGAGCTAAATTCACAGAGCCAACGTGCTAGCTTGAGGAGTCACTCTGACTCAGTGCAGGAGCACAGACAAAGGGTCCCAGCATAAGGGAACAGCCTGGAATTTATCTCCCCAGTCTGCTGCAAGTGCATGGGTAGAGACTGGTCATACATGAAAAAGTGGCACTGGCGTTAGCCTGAATTGTTTAAGCCCATTTAGTTGAACTCAAGCAGGCCAGTGTCTGGATGCTCTGACTGCAGTTTAACTGAAGCTAATTCCTAAGCACTAAAGTGAACCCAAATTAAGTTTGGTTTAATGTCAAAAGAAGATTATAAAACACTTCTTCAGGTGAACCAGGGATCTGAGATAATTGCCCATTGGTACCAGGGCCAGCTTCAAGAACTTAACTTCTCTCAGGGTCTTGGATTTGTATCAAAGCATTGCTGGTCAGAAGAGGACAGATTCACATAACACAGGGGGAGGAGGCACCCAGACCCCTCCTCTCCTTTCCATGGGCATGCAGCTGAGCCAGCCCGCTTTGCAGAGCCGTAACTAGGCTGGGGTGAATGAGGCAAAGCCCTGGGCTGGGAACTTTAGAGGGCGGAGGAGATGGATTCAGCTTCCTACAGCAGCTCGGGATGGATCTGGATCTGTTCCCAGCTACCATGGAGAGCCAGATCCATCCCTTGACCCCCTAAAATTCGACCGCCGCCGACAATCTGGATCCGACAATCTGGATCCCCCTCCCCTCTCCGCTTGCCGGTGTGGCAGTGGAAGCTTCCCAACTTGTCCGGCAGCAGCTGGGGATGGATCTGGATTCCCCTGGCCTGCCAGTGGCAGCAAAAAGCTTCTGCCACTGCAGGCAAGCTGCGGGAATCCAGATCCGTCCCCAGCTGCCGCCAGACAAGCAAGGAAGCGTCTTCCACCACTGGCAAGCGGGGGGGGGGGGGGATCCGGATTACTGCTGGTGGCAGAAGCTTTCCAGCTTGTCTGGCGGCAGCTAGGGACGGATCCGGATCCCTGCAGCCTGCCAACAGTGGCAGATGTTTTTCGCTGCTGCTGGCAGGCCGGGGGAATCTGGATCCATCCCCAGGTGCCGCCAGATGAGCTGTGAAGCTTCCACTGCCATTGGCAAGCCAAGGGGCGGGGGGCAGATCCAGACTGCTGCTGGTGGAATTTCAGGGGGCTCAGAGGACGGATCTGGCTCCCCGTGGCAGCTGGGAATGGGTCCGGATCCATCCCCTATGCCCTCTAAAATCCCTCACCAGCATCAGGGCCCCAGGCTGGATCAGGGCCTGGGGTTGGAGGGGCGCATCTGGGGTCATTAGCCCAGGCTTGAAAATTACTAGTTACACCTTTGCTGCTTTGCCACTGAGAGGGGATTGGAGATAAATGAGCAACCTATATTGCTGTCAGTGGGGCCCATATAACTTCTCCCAGACATTTGTCCCAATGCAGACAGAGCGACCTGCCTGCTTCTGGAGCAGCTGTTGCTGCAACAATCAGGGAAAAGGTCTGCTCCTGTCAGTTCTTCCCTGGCTTTTGTTGCCTCCTTCCAACCATGGGATCACTGCATGCATAGCACCCTCCCTCTCACAGCCTGGCAGCACTTGCTTTCAAACAGGGGCAGAAAACCAAGCAGAAGCTGGTGCTGTATTCTTGAAAGGATGTTCTCAGGACAAGGTCATCCTTACACAACCACCCCCTGCTGCCAAAGGACTTGGTTCTCATTCACTAACACACTCCAGGGAGATGAGAGGACACATGTCTATATAAAAACCAGCCGAGCTCCCTAGGCAAATGAGCCGCACTCTGTGCTCATTAGTTACAGAGTGTGCACACAACACAACCCGCCCCTGCACATTCTTGTTCCCCTCCCCCACATCCTCCGCCAGATGTTGCTCACTGCCGTTCCTGGCTCTTGGCCAGAGTACAGCATTATTACTCACTCTCATGTACAGGGAGAGGTAGGGAGGGACAAGGAAGGGTTTGTTTGGATCACTTGTTTCATACAGGTTAACATAATGACACACCAGAACCACGAAGGATTTTGGAAGATAACCCCAGAACTCCCGGCTCTGAGTGTCCTGTTGTAACCACGAATTCATGTTCTCTCCCTAACTGGTACCCCTCCCCACTACAAGGAGCCACCAGCCATGCAGCACTTGTCTCATGTGCAAGGGACCAGGCTACTCCTTAAAGTGCTTTCCCAAGCAGCTTTATCCCACCTATGGGTGCCTGCAACCCCTTGTTACTGCTCCCCAGGGGCTGGAAGTTCCAATCTCTTTGCTGTCGGCATACAGCCAGCAGCGAAATGCTGTTTTCCATCCCCTGGGATTCCTAACTCCAACGCAACATCATCCACTGAGCTCCAATGGATTTGAGAGATTCCAGATGCAAGTCACTCTACTGTCCTTGCACAAGGCTCAGGGGCTTAAAGTGTCTGAGACAGCTGTTGTCAATGTCCTGTGAATCAGACGCAGCAGACAAGACGCAGGAAGCAAGAACAGCAGTGCACGCATGCAGATCCATTCTCAGCTCTGAACAGCTCTGTCACAGCACATCTCAACTGGTCTAAGAAGCTAACAGCCTGATTGACCTACAGACATACAGGTCATATGCCACAAAGAGTGCTGCCAGCAGTCAAAGAGCCCTCAAAGTTTTGATGAAATCTCCAGTGAGCCAAGATAGAGGCAATGGGCCAGCTTTATCCTTGGGAAAGGGATAAAATCAAGGACTGGTTGTACAGGGGCAGGCACCATGCACAGCATCACAAGGACAACAAAGACTCCTCTCCCATACCCTCAGTCCAATCTACAGTCCCCCGCTATTCCAGTCTTGGGCCACTGTTGAACAATGGCTGACAATCAGGCCACAAAGCAAGGTAGGTTCAGTTTTGGCATAGCAGAGTCTCAAGTGTAGGCTGTACAAACACTTACTCTGCTCCAGGTGCCCTAGCCCAGGTAAAGCGAGGGACAAGAACAGGGCAAAGGTTGCGGCACAGAAACAAAAGGGAGAGGAACAACAGAAAGCCAGTGGGAGTGGTGTGCACAGAAAGCCCTGTGGCAGCCTTTCCAATCTACAGTAACCCTGGCTAGAGACCAAGGAGTGAGCTGCAGCAGCCATAAAAGAAGTGCTGCAGTGTGGCTCAAAGGGATTTAGCGCCTGCTCACAGCTGCTCTTACTAGCCTCCCCCCCCACCTATGTTCTGCCTCCCAGACCCATATATACTCACAGAAGAATCCTGCCCCACTTTCACAGTGCCCGTCAGGTGTTCCTGCATGGAAGCAATTCACCTTCACCCTCTCACCCACCTGGACTCAGCACCACCCCATGTAGAGTGCCACGTGGGAAACGGGAGTTAGAGACAGGCTAATTACGCAGACTACAGCCCCAGGCTGGAGAGCTGCATGGCTCTCCGTGCACACCACATCAGGCTATTTCTGGACGGTGAATCAGGCAGTCTGAGTGCAGACTTAAGCTCCAACCTGAGTCAATGCTGAGTAAACAGGGCTCCCTCCTCCACTCTAGCCAGATGTAGCTTAGGTGAAAGGATCCCCCATCCTCCGCAAAGCCTGGGTGAAGAGAATTATGGTCTTGCAGTTATAACACGGGACAGAGCCAGGATGCCCGGTTCTATCACGACGCTGGGTCCTACTTCCAGCCAGGGGCGTTGCTACAGATAAATATCAGGGGCAGCCCCAGCCCCCATCAGCTGCTGGGGCCTGATCCGTTCCCTCCCCCCCAGTGGTCCCCTGAGCCCTTCCCACTCTCACCCAGTGGCCCTCTCCAAGCCCTTCCCTAACCCCTGGTCGCACTGCTGGCTCCCAATGCCCTGGGCCGACCCCCTCCCCCGCAACCTTTCCCGGTCAGGCTGGTGTGCCTGTCCCTGGACTCCCCCCTACCCCTAGCTCCCTTACCTGGCAACCAGGGGAGAGCGGGGCTGGGGTAGCAGCTGAGGCCCCCAGCATGACCCTGCTATCAGGCCAGGGTGGGAGTTTTAGAAACTCCCAGCCCCAGCCTGGGGCAGCACACTCCTGGCCAAAAGACACTGTCTTCCAGCCGGGTACAGTCCACAGCCCAGCAGCATTCCTTGTGCGGGGGCACGACAGTGCACCCCCACGCACTTTAGTGGTGGGCTACTCAGGGGCTGGCCCTGAGTTTCAGGGGGGCTGAGGCCCCCCGAGCTGCCCCCCCCCCCAGTGACGCCACTACTTCCAGCTCTGTCACTGACATGCTGCATGATGTTGGGCAAGGCATATACTCCCCCTTTGCCTTCATCTTCCCATGGGTACAATGTGAGTTGATCCTGACCTGGCTGGGCTGGGAGAGGTTGTGATAGGCTGGGAGATCCAGGGAAAAAGTGCTGCAGGTGGCAAAAGACATTCAAGAAAGAGGTGAGTCTGAACTCCAGCTGCGGGCCAGGGGGTAGTCCCCTGTTGGGAGAAAAGAGAGGATGTCTCCAGACAAAAAAGCCCTAGATAAAAGAAAGGGACTGTCACCCCAGAATCCACATAGCCTGGTAGCCCCCAAGCAGCCTCACCCTTCCTAGACTGCACCAGGTGCCTTGTGCCTCTCATACACTGTGCTGACTACCAGAAAAAGTCACAAGGGGGGCAAGGGCAGCTTGCCAGCTTTGACACATAACTCAGTAGGTCCCACTGTTGGTTAGTTCTGCTACGCTACTGTTACGAAGATGATTAGTAATATTGGAAGTAGATATTCAGATCCAAACAATCTGGTCCTGGGTCCAGGATCTTGTATGGCCCCATCACAGTGGACAGCCCCAGACAGCACATTCCTGAGCTCTGCTGCTGTGAATTCACAGGGCTGGAGGTGCTCTGATAAATACCTTTCTCCCTCCCTGGGAACCAGAGTGCCCAGGGCAAGGGCACAACAGCTCCAGCTGGCTGGACAGACCTTGCCCAGAATCAGCTTCCTGCTCAACCAAAAAAAGCAAGGAGTCTTGTGGCACTTAACGACTAACAGATTTATCTATCACATGAGCTTTCATGGGATAAAATCCCACTTTGTCAGACTCTTTGAAGAGAGGGAACTTACAGAATGGGATGAAAATAATTTTTTTTTTTTTTTGCTTTACTAGACTAACACAGCTGCCCCTTTGGAACCCTGCTCAGCCAAAAGGCACTGGAGCGGCTGGGTTAGGAAGCTAGGCCCCATGTTTGGTTTGCATTAAATCTTAATATTCTTAGAAAAATGGGGTGCTGCTCTCTGACACTGTTCCCATAGCAAAGCAAGATGGATTCCTAGCAGTCTGACCTGCCCTCTTCACTCTCAGCCCAGCCATCCCTGCTCAGAGTGGAAAGTGCCTCCCTAAAGCTAAAGTGCACAAAGTTTCTGGAGGGTTGCAAGAGCAACCTTCCCATCGGGCCTATGCTGTGCCTGAGTTATCTCTGTGCCAGGGGACTTCCCCATGAGGAACAATGGAGAGCAGGACCTTTGTGCTTCCTCCCACTGCCCGAGGTTTATGCACTCCTCAGCCCTACAGTGACCATCACCTCACAGGTTCAGTTGGGAGAGTCAGGCACTCCCCAGTGTAGACTCTGAAAAGAGCAAGACTCTGTTGGAGCACACAGGACAGAGAGGGTGCTGGCACTCTGCATCAACACAAGAAACTGGTACACACTCTACTCCTTCTATTTGGGGTGTGGAGAGTCTCTCCAATACCCCACACCACAGCTCTGAGCCTGAGCACCTCCAAAGGAACTGAGCTACTTGTCAAAGCACAACAGAGTGAGCCAGAGGTTAAGGAGCAAAACCATCCCCTGGTCCAAGCCCCCTCCTTGGATGCAGCCTATCAGCACAACTGGGTCATGTACCACATGTCACCCAGTCAGAGCCATGCTAGTCAGGGACACCTAACACCTAGGAACTAGATGGAGGCCCTCTGCCTCACCTACTGATCCCAATCTGGAAGCCAGGCCTGTCTGCAAATCCTTATAGTCCTCTGAGAGCAGAACATGAGCTGAAATTAGAGACTTGGTCCTCCTTGGCCAGCCAGAGACATAGACCAGTTTCTGAGAAGGAGCACAGAACATGTTCAGGGCAACAGGTGGAGGGTTTGATGTCAACAGCAACTCAAGGGCTTCGGACACATCTAGCCAAAGACCTCAGCACAAAGCAGCCAGCAGCAGCACAAAGATTCTGGAGAGGACAGCAGCTGCCTATCTGCTGGAGTGCAGGGGAGCTACTGCTTCTTCTCTGCCCCTGATCAGCTAAAGCCAGCAGGTATCACCGGAACTAGTCCTTTAAGAGCCTGTATCTAGGGAAGGGGATCCTGGGCTGGTTACCTTCAATCTGCTCCATCTCACAAGCAAGCTACAAAGAGGGAAAAGCTCAGAGCTCCTTCCATCCGCTCTGCTCGAATGCTATCTGCAGACACACATCCCTGGCCACCCAAAGAGATCTCTCCAAGGGAGGACTTCCTTCTGCAATGGGGACAGTAGGGTACCATGAGTACATTCACAGCACATGCATTAGAAGCCTTGGAGAGAAGTTTATTTATAAAGGCATCTCCTCCCTGAGGGGCTCTAGGACCAAACACACTAGATACAACTATGTGTCATGGAGACCAGTCTTGCATTCCCACAGCACCTGTCGCCCCAAGCACCCAACATACGTTCCAGATGATATGGATAATATGAGTAGTGGCTGGGCAGCTCCCAAACAAGGAGTAGACAGCAGCTGTTTACCATGCACACAGCAATGGTACACATGCTTTTCAGAGAAGGCAAGAGAAGAGTTTCCTTTCAGAGAATTTAGGGAAGTGAATGGTCAACATGCTACCCTGCAGAGTAAACATTTGTCCACGTCTGGTGGCAGTGTCAAGGTCTCCGAGCCTTGTTATTGTGCACCTGCTGCCACCCTTGTCATACAAGGAACCAGTCATCACCTGCCAAGTGTCCCCTCAATCAGGGTCACTGAAATATCCACCTTCTTCCCAGACAGTCATTCCAATCTGATTTATGGCACCAGTTCCTACGCTAAGTCCTTTATGTTAAAGGCAGGGATCTTGGGTACCAAGCTCTTCGCCTTAATCAGATCCTAGCCCTGCAGTCTGAGACTATGGACTGCAAGATATTGTGCTCCCCATAGTGCATTGCAGGATGCTGAAATGCCTCCTGGGAATACAGATCAGAGACTCCATGTGCTTCCACAAAGGACAGCCTGATAACCAGCAGATATCTTTGGTGGTTTTGGCCCTGAATGTAGCAGTGACCCTCTAAGAGAAAAGCAATCAGCAGGTGCCTCCCTGATCACACTGAATCCATCACCTGTGCAGAGACTTCTGCTCAGCAACTACCACATGGTATGCCCCATTGCACCATCTTGTGGGGAGGGGAGGTGTTTCAATGCAGTCTCTAGGAAACCATCCTGGACAGGTCCCTTTCACTGACTATGCATCACCAAAGGACAGGAAGAAAGTTGCACTGGGCAAACCGTACCTTCTCCCCAGCCAGGCAGCTGTCTAGTCTATAAAAAAAAAAAAAATCTGTCTCAGGCCCAAAATACAGGGCTTAGGTGCCTATAAGACCTCCCATCTGCCAGAAGCCTTGGGACATTAACTGCACAATACATGCTCCACAATTAAAAGAGTCCAGGCAGATAACTACTGCAGCAGGAAGCTGGAAACACAGTCTGGCAGCCCCCAGAGAGCATATGGTCAAATCCTAATGGGCTACATTTAAAGAAAAGGCCTCAAAATGTTATTCATACCAGCTAGACTGTTCTAATCAAGGCTCTGATAGTTCACACCCTTTCCTATACACAGACTCAGTATTACAATCCATAGGTACTGTAGCTTCGCAGTTCACCCCACATACATGCAGATCACTTAGCTGCATAACATATTAGCACTGTCCTAACATGAATCCATTGGGCTCTCTGTCCTGTTATGAGACTTAAATGCACTGGACATACAAGGAGTCCAGACAGTCAGAGTTTTATGCACATTATTGGTATGCAGCTGTTAGTAACTACAGCAAAACACCGTAGCAGCCAGGAATACCACAATGAGAGCTCAGGGGACACATGGAGGAGGTATAAAACAAACAAACAAGGAGTCCTGCAGCACTTAAGGACTAACAAATGCATATTTGTTAGTCTTTAAGTGCCGCAAGACTCCTTGCTTGTTTGTTTTGCTGAACTAGACTAACACTGCTACTCTTTTGGATCATGGAGGAGGTGTGTTTCCTGGTGAGGTAAGGGCTGAGGCTGGCTCCTCCCTGCATGAGGGGAAGGTACTGGCTTGGTCACCAAGAGAGCTGTCCCTTGGATGAACTGCCAGCAGGTTGCAGCTGCAGAGCAGATTATTCCCTCCACAAGGCATGGAGGGCTGTGTCCCAGGGCGGAATCCAGAGAAGGAAGCAAGTGGTGAGGTGTGCAGTAATGTCTCCTCACTGATCTTTTGGGAGGGAATGCCCAGGATGGAGTGGCTGACCCAGGGTCTATGCACCCAGATACTCAGCACGAGGCTCAGATTTTGAAAGGGAGCTGTGTGGATGACTTACAAGAGGGAAGCAGACACACAATTGTCTCCTCAGGTATAAAAGAGAAGGTGATATAGAGCGCCCAGATTCCTGTCCCAGGCTTTCAGGATACTCTCACCCTGATGTCCTGGTAGAAATTGCTTGCTGGCAGGAGGGAGGGGAAGTTTCCCCAGGCAGTTGGTGTGTGAGACAAGTTACCAACCAACCCTGAAACTAGACTGCCTAAACAAAGGGTGTGGTATAATGAACACAGAGGTAAGCACCAATCTATGGTAGCAATTTGGTTCTGATGCTACGTTTTGTGATGGAGATTGGAATAGTCATGTTGAACTTGCGGTTAGATGTATTGTGCATAGTTTTATGCCAGCGTTTCCCAAACCATGGTCCATAAACACTGTTGTTCCATGCAGTGCAAATAGGTGTCCCATGAAAAATTTTCAAAGATAATTACATTTTTCCTTCTGATTCTTTAAAGCAACTTCTGTGCAATGTGTGTGGCAATTTCTCAGTATGAACGCCCACTCCTACCGTATATATGTGTTCCATCAATATATTCCAAATCCAATACTGTTCTGTGGCCAAATTAGTTTAGGAAACTCTGTTTTATGATAAAGAACCTGTGAACGTGCCAAGAGTAGCAAATAAGGAAACTGAGGCAGGCTGCCTTATCATTTTGATGGCTGACTATCAAGAGACCTTTGGTGTTCTGCCTCCAGATTAGCCAATGGATAACCCTCCTGCATTTCTGTAAAGGGGAGATGTGACATGCGGCACTCCACATACATTCTTATGGCATAATCTGTGCATCACTCATGTTTGCTCTTACAATGTAACTGTGTATTACCTGATGCAAAGTAAGTCACGGAAGGTGTTTTTGGAATGATCATGACATGTTGAACATTAGTGTTATGGTAGCACGCTTTCTGCAATATTATACATATGTACAGATACGAAATTCTGCCATGTCTTCAAATGTGTCTCTCATGTGGGCCAAACAGATGCAGACAAACACAAAGCTGTATTTCCGCACCGAACGGAGGAGTGTGTACAGGAACAACTGACTGGCCTAAGCATTGGTGAGCATTTTGGCTCAAGTGGAAGGAATCACTGCCATTGCTGCATATGGACAACTACCTGACCCCACGGGTGTCAAGAAAACATGTTCAAAGAAAGAAGCCCCTTGCCTCGAGTCTCTCCCCTTGAATTAATCTTCCATGCAACACCAAGGACAGAGAACCTAACAATAAGGGAGGGAGGCGGTGGGCTGCAAAACACATTGCAGCCAACCTGTGCAGTAAGCTGATAACAGACTGTGACACCGACCTTAGCTTACAGGGGTCTGCAACCTGCAGCTCCAGAGCCACATGCGGCTCTTTGTCTGCCCCTTTACGGCTCCAGGCCCTCCCTTGCCAGCAGCGACCTTGTGGGCAGCCTAAGGCCTGCACCGGGCTCCCTCCAGCCACCAGGGAACCCTGAAGGGGGCCCACTCCTGGTTTTGGGCTCCCCTGCCACCATGAGACCCTGAGGCAGAATCTCTAACCCAGCTCTACCCAAACCACCCCAACAGAGGCCCCACAGCCAGCCCAGCCCTGCTCAGAAGGAGATCACACCCACTGTGGCTCTCAAAATACTTGGCTATTGAAGCAATTTTTAAAAATGGCTCTTATCTTTTGGATCACTGACCCCTGGCTTAGAAAATGAGTTTTCTTTTATCTGATTGTGATTAACTCCTTGATTTAATAACCATTTGATTTACATTACTCTGACTTGGAATCACCTAAAATCTTACTGTGGTCTGTAACAGTGGCTCCCAACCTTTTTCAGGCTGGGGACCCCTTCTTAACAACAAACAAACAAACAAACAAACAAACAAAATCTTTGCAGCCCTCCTGGCTGATTATGTAATCTGGCCCGCACCACTTTGACAGCGCCATTGGGACAGACGGCACGCAGCACTACCACTACCATTGCCTGTGCCGCTGGGAGCCAATCTGTGGCAGCTATGGCCCCCTACCCTTGCCCCTGCTGGGGAGCTACTACACCCCCATCCCCCTGCCAGGATCTGGCCATGGGAGGGGAAAGGCAGTCCTGGCAGGGAGCAATGTTCCCTCTAATTTTTCATCAGCTGTGTGCGCAAAGAATTTCTTTTGTGAAAATTTTTGGAGCCAGTGTCCAAATTTGTGCACACTCCAACAAGTGTGGTCAAACTTGTGAGTGCAATGAAGTGAGTATGATGCAAATAATATCTAAATTTTATTTTGATCTGGTGATGGAAATGATTTTATAAATTACAAAACCTTATTTGAAACATGTTACTTGAAATCACCTTCTTAACGTAGAATAAAAATATTAGCACTATTGAATTTTTTTGTGTGCATTTTATTTTCTTGTGTGCGTGGGTTTCACAACCTCTGTGCATGTGCACATGTGCCCAGCTTAGAGGGAACATAGGTGGGGAGCACAAGGGCTGCAGCTAGATTCCAGTCCCCCATAGGGAAAGGTTCCATGGACCCCCTGCAACATGCCCGCGGACCCCTGGGGATCCCCAGACCACAGGTTGGGAACCACTGCTCTATATATTTATTTGTTTGTTTTATCTGAAGCAGGGCATGTGGAACAAGGATGTGCCAAGACCTCATTGGGAGTGACAGCCCCCCCAAGGCTTCAATGAACTTGACCAGCATGATGTGAAACTGCAGGGATCCACGACGCAGTCAGCAAATGACAGATTGAAGCTTATTGATGCGATGAGTGAAGGTCAGAAACACAGCACATTAACACCTCAGTGGAGGAAACTGCTGAGGGGAGTCGGTAAGGGCCACATGCTGGATCTCATCCAGCTGCTCAGCAGATTAAGGAACTGCTGTGGGGCAGGTCCTACCACTGCTGCCCCAGCTGTGGGATAACATTGCTGGTTGTACACAGCATGTGAACTTCCCGTCAGCACAGCAGGAAGGGCTCTGGAATCAAGTCCCACTGGGGAACAGATTACCCAACACAGCTCAGACAATGCACCCAATTAGTTTGGTGTTCTCCCTCCCATGATGCATGGTAGGAGACAAAATGATTCAGTATGCAGCTGGCCAGTAGTACCTGAAGGATGACAGCTCCTTCCTGACCCTCTCAGGGACTATGCACTGCCCTGAGACCTGATCAGCTTTAGTTTACCTCAAAGCAACCCACCCAACATCCCTGCACGCAGCTCCAGAAAGATCTAGAGCCTATCCCAGTTGCTGCAAGGGGATGGGATTAAGCGGTATTCCTAAACATCCAGTGCTTTACACACCGTGTTGCTATCTCTGCTCCTCCAAATGGGCAACAGCATTGATGAGAATGGCCTAAGAAGAACTCACTTCTTCCCCAACATCCAGTGCTCCCCTTTCCACTAAAGCTCAGGCTCTATTTGTAGAGCTCCCCCCATTGTGCCCCATCTCTGACTGCCTACGAGGCCTCACTTCTGTGCCATACCCCAACCCTCACCAGGCCCCATCCCACCCTGTTTCCATACCACTCCCTGCCTCTCACCAGGCGCTCCATTTCCTGCTCACGCAGCCGCTCCTCGCGCTGGCGTCGGTGATACTCCAGCAGGTCATCCTCATTGTCACTGATCTCAGTGATGCTGTTTTTGCGTTCCCTTGGGCTCACTGGCAGCCGCAAGTCTCCTGACAGTTTTCTCTGTGCTCGGGGGCTCTGGCAGGGAGAAGACACAGCCAGTGATCCCAGACTGTATGCAGGGCTGAGGGTGCTGCCAAAGCTAGGCTTACGCTGGGAAGCAAGTTCTGCCTGGAAGATGGGTGAGGGGCTCCTGGTTCTCAAATTCTTCCCTGCTAAGGAGGAAGAGGATGAGAATTCTTCATGTCTCTCCAGGGGCCTAGCTGCCTTGCGCCGGACGCGAGGGCTCTCAGGAGCCTCCCTGGCCAGCTTGGTCTGCTGCAAAGGGCTCTCTTGGGGGATCCTTGCTTGGAGAGATAAGGCAGAGGGCACAGGTGCTGCCCGGCGAGACAGTGAAGGGCTGAGGGGAGGCAAATCCCTCAAGCTCTCCACACTCCTCCTGCCCATCCTGGGACTCTCAGGGGGTTGCAGAGAGCGGCTGCCCTGACTCAAATGGATGAAGCCTGTAGTCTCCAAGGGCTGAAAGACTCTTGTCAAAACCTGCCGGGAGGGGCTGGAGGCCAGCTGCCTGTCAATGCCAGGGAGCTCTCTGCTCTCTCTGAAGGGACTGGGTGGACGCTCTTGCAGAGATGCTGTTTTCAACCTCTGAGCAGATGGTGACTGAAATTTGGATGCCAGCCGGGGGCTGCTGGGGATGTTGTTAGGCTGAGTTTGGGGGCTCCCAGCTACATAGTCACTCAGGCTTACAGACACCACAGGCATGTGCTGATTAGAATGGCCCAGCCGCATGCTCTCCACAGGTCTCCAGGTGTTGGAGAAGGCTGAATGGCCAGGGCTTTCAGGATGCATGACCCTCTGGCCAGGCGTAGGGCTCAGGGGACTGCCATGCACTGCCCTCCTCTGCATCCTGGGACTCTCTGCAAGCTGCATCTCACTTGTACCCGTGGTGCTGCTCCTCAGGTCCAGATTGGAACCCCCACATGGAGGTGGTGGTGGCCGCTGCTGTGGGGGCTGCATAGCATGGTTGTAGCTGGAGGATCTTACTGGTACCACTGGAGGGATAGGTGGCCCCTGTTCCTGGCTACTGGGAGAGTGGCTAGTGTAGCTGCCACTGCTGGCTGGGGATGAGAGTGGGGAGAAGGGCGGGGATGCATTGTCATAACTGGAGCCTACAGACATGGCCCCAGGGCTCAAGGGTGGGGACAAGAAGCAGTGTCCGCCACCATTCACCACTGAGGATACGGGGGACTGGGTGTTGGCAGAGAGCTTCTTCCCAGGGGAGCCTGTCTCCTCTATCACCAAAGAGTCCATGATGTCCTGTAGGTCCTTCTCAATGGAGCTGACCAGGGAACTGTGGCTAGGCCGGGGCCTCACTTCCTGCCCCTTATGGACATCATTCAGCGATAGCTGGTGGTTGCCATTCACTAGACTCTCCGATTCTGCCAAACAGAGAAATGGGAGCACGTGTTAGTCCAGGGGATAGCAGTATTAACCTCACAGCCCAACCCATGGCAAACCCCTCCACTGAACCACAGCATATGGAAAAGACAGGCCAGATCCAGCCTGTGCTAAGGAGCAACCAGACAGCTCCTGCTCCACACCAGCCAAAGGGCCCATTTCTAAAGCAGAATAGCCCAAGCCCTTTCCTCACAAAACCTTACCTTCAAGTGTTATGGAAACTCCACAGGAAACACAACAGCCAAGGGCCTGGAAGTGGATGAAAAACTGGTGGCCACCAAAGCCTGGTGGATCAGTCTGGGCTTGGTCTGTGAATACACCTACCACTCCTCTACAGCAGGGCAACATTTACTGCTACCGCAGCCAATCTCATCACAGCCACGACCAAGAGAGTACATAAGGAAGGGAAGGAATGGAAGTAGCATCCCTCACATCTCCCAGAGGAAACATCCCAGCAGGAAGATGACAGAAAAGAAGTGCCTACAAAAGAGATGATTTCCACGCCTCCATATCCCCTGGAAGTTCTAACTGCCCTGAACTAGCACTTTGGATTGTGGAGGAGGCTGGAACATTATGCACTGTATGAAGTGGTGCCAACAATGGAAAGCAGAACATCCACTGTTCCATTAGACAGGATAAGAGATATTAACCCTTCAACTTCTAACTACGATGACTGGATCTGGGAAGACACTATCTTATAGCCAGGCTATTCTGTACTTGGCCATTAGAGGGATTCATGAACTGCAGCAGCTGGGACTGACTTCTCTGAGGCACTTTACAATGAGGGAGCCAAATCACCCTGTCAGTGTGATCTGGGTTCAACTGAGCACTCTGTGTAGACGTGCTCAATTGATTTGGATATCGCCACAGCAACTCCAGCCCCTTAACTGGAGTATTAGTAAGCTGACTGGAAGGCATTTCCGGTCAGCCTAGTGTAGTGTGTACGGAGTATTCAGTAAGTCGTTAGGAGAGATGCAAGGTATTTTATGTACCTTGCATACCTCCCATCCACTGCTGCTGAACAGTGAAGCAAGTATAGACTAGGGCTGAGAGAAAAGAGGATGTGAGTGCTCTTCTCCAAATCGGTGTTAAAGCATTGTGCTGCAGCAGGTGCCACCTTCTGGATATGACTGAAGCAGAGGCCCTGTGAACCTGGAACCCCTAAGGGTCCACAGCACATCTCAAAATAAAGGGAATATTGACAACTGACCTTGCCAAATTCCACCTCCTTAAATTCCTCCTGAAGACTCATTCAAATACGAGAGCCTTCTTCATTCCTTGCCTTGAGCTACTGTGCACTGAACAGCTGCTGTGCTCACCTGAGAGATGGCTGCATTTTAGCAACAGTTCTTGGGACTTCCACTTCATCTTTTCATTTATGAAACTCAAGTACCCAGAGCTAGTCCCACATTGAAGCGTCCCCCCGACTCTGCCTGATAGCCCCTGGGGTTCAGCTTAAGCCACGCCCCTATGGAACATTGTTATATTCCTTTCTGACCATCTCCATGGAGCTCAGGTGCCTGGTGACTATATTCTAGTAACTAGCAGGGTGTCCCACTTAGCCTTATTGCGCAGACAACTGAAATTCAATAGCTTTTTCCAGCACATAGGCAGTGAAGTCCTGTGATACTAATGCCTGCTCTCTTGGCTCTGCTCATGGTCTCGCTGGCATGCTCACAGGTCGGCAAGGAACAGATGCACGCACCTTACCTCATCTTACAGAGATGGGACTGGCTGTTGTGTCTTCCCTGTCCACATAATAATCAGATGCTGGGGCTGCCTGACCTTTCCTCTGGAATCTCGTAAACAAAACTGAATCTGCACTGCAGTGAGGACAGGGAGCTATAGCAAGCCAGAGCTAGCTCCAAACAATTGGGGTTGAGTATCTGACACAGAAAGGAGGCGGCACTGCCTCTTCCAGAGCATCTTCCAGCAGCACGGTGCAGGGCACTCTGCCAGTTTCACCTTCCTAGCCAAAACGGCTGCATCCCCTCTCCTCTGAGGATGAGTCAACACTCTCTTTCTTTCCCTGTCTATGATCAGGGACGGGAGAGGAAGAACAGGTAACAGTCCGAAAATCAAACATCTGGGCTGGTAGAAAGAAGGGACAGCTGCTCTCTGGGTGGGATTTTGGGATGGGATCTCTGGGGCTTGTCTCGGGGATTCAAAGGTTTTCAGGGTCAATAATGGGGAGGTGAAGAGAGGAAAATTAAACAATTTGATTGTGTGTCCCTTTGAAAAAGTTTAACTAATGGTCATGGAGCCATCTGCTGCCTGGGGTTGAGTTTGAGCTATGCAACATGTCTATAAACACGATGAGCTATGGGAGAGAGCATATGTTGGCTACAAACCCAACTGGTCACTCACTTGCCTCAAGACATGGGGAATAAACACAAAGCAGCACCACTCCCAGCTCCTGTGACTTGGGCCTGAACAAAATTTTCCCTCCCCAAATCCCTGCAGCTGAAGTTGGATTGGCCCCCATGGTGTCTCAGGATGCTAGGGATCCCAGCAGGTAGCAAATGGCCAATTCCTTTGCTAAACAAGCACCAGGTTTTCAGCTCCTGCTCAATAAACTGCGAGGTGGATGGTAGCTTCTGGCTCCCATTAAACTGGGCCCATACACCAAGCAAGGACTATCCATGACACAACACTTTAGGTTCTGAACGGTGGCCTTGTAGAACCCAAGCCCCTGAGGTAGAAACGGTCTGGAAAGCAATAACACTCAACCAGCCCTTTAAGCTCATTCCCAGGTTAGACTCCCATCAGCAAGTGACTTTAGAAATCTTCCCTCTTTTTGACAAAAAAAATCATATGTGAGCTGGCCAAAAGTTTCCAAGAGCCTCTGTACCTCCACAATAACAGCTTGGCCTTTCCCTGCAGCTTTCTGGGGCTAGAGTGCATCTTGGAGGAAGTAAGCTCCCTCCAATGGTGCAGCCACTTCCAAAAGCAGCAGCATCACTCTGTACTGCTATATCCTTCCTCAGAGCATCTACAAACACTTTGAAAACACTAATTAATTAACAACCTCAGGGCACCTCTCCAGCTCTACCACTCCCAACAGTAACCACAGCAGAGGAAAGAAAACAGTCATCCCAGGGGTCACAAGCTACTGGGCTGCTGCTCCACTACACACATCTTTCATGCCCCTGATACCCAAATGCTGGACAGCACAACCCTCCCATCTCTACCTACTGTACCTCCTACAGGGCCAATAATGGCCACCCCAGTCATTCTAGCTATGGAGACAACATGGTCAAATGGTTAGACCAGGATGCCTGACAAGAGCTGGTGAGTTCTGTTCTTGGCTCTGCCACTCACTTTCTGTGTGATCTTTGGCTAGTCTCATCCCCTCGGAATGCCACAGAATCTTGGTCTATACACGAGGGTAATGGCACTCACCTAGGAAAGGGCCTCAATATCTGCTTACAGAGCTTACTGAGCCCCTGGATGGCCAATGCCCACCTGCTCATCTGATCTGGAAGAAGGCAGCTGGCTTCATGGTGAAAGTATCTGTCTGGTCTGAAAGCTCATAAATATCAAGCGGAAACTTGACTGTTCTGGCCTGCAGCATTTGTCAGATATGGTTAGATCCCAGCTGGGATTGAAAATATCCAGATTTTTTTCCCTTTCATAAATAAAAAGAACCATGAAGGGGAAGGACAGACAAGCAGTGATAACACTGGTAGAGTGATAACCCAATCAAGGCCACTTAACAGTCTGGCTTTCTAGAAGACTGCACAGTCTCCCAGCATGAGTGGCTCAGAGTGAGTACTGAATTAAAGGAAAAAGCCATAGTCTCATGCCCAATTACTGTAAGAAAGTGGACTGATTGGTGAGATAATCTGCTCATCAGTTCCAGGCAGACCAAGCTCAATTTATTTCATTAAATCAGCTCTCCCATGGATACAAGATTCCTAACCACATCTGCCTGCAGAAATTGGTTATTACAATAACAATGTGCATTTGGTCTGAGGATTCCAAAGCCCTTCACAGACATCACTGTAGCATCACAATCCTTGTACGATTACTTCTGTTCTGTACCTGGCAAACAGAGGCAATGCCAAATTAAGTGATTTGCCAAAGTCACAGCAGGAAGCAGTGATGAAGTTGGGAACAGTACCCAGGAGACTTGGTTCGCAGCTCTCATCATCCTGAAGACAGACATGCAAGCCAATTTCAGTTAAGCAGGGATTCCTGAGTCAAGAGACAATGCAAATGACTGAACAAGAAAGGAAGCAGAAACAGAGACCACACAGGAAAGACAGCACTTTCCATTTGCAACAGCTTGGCCAAGAAAACCTGACACAAACTTTCCATTTAAATTTTCTTCTGCACCAGTCAGTCTGCCCCATTCAATTAACCATCAACAACAGCCTGAGCATGTCTCCACATTCTTCAGCAGTGCAGGCACAGGGACCTTCATCCCTCAAAAGAAACACCAAATTCTCTGTGCTTTTCATTTGGAAGCACCAGCCTTCTGTTTCACTTGGTGTGCTCGACTAATGGTTAACCACCAACATACCTATAACTGAGAAGAATAAATGAAGAGCAACAGTAAGCTGGACAGAACCCCGTCAACAAAAGTTATGCCAGGTAACGTTTTGCCATAGTGACAAGGATAAAATAAAGGCAGACTCCCACCAAATTGAGTATGAGGTGTAAAGTGGATCAGAGCCACAAGGCATGGTCAGAACTCAGAGTGACTGTGCAGCCAGCAGGAGAGGAGAGGAGACTGAGACACAGACACTTTCCATCCAACATCCTAAGTATAAAGGACTACAAGGAAGAGAGTACCTCAAAATGTCCAGAATCATAAGAAATGTCTCATCATAGAGGAACAAGGAAAATCTGTGCCCAGCCCTGGGATATGGAATGACAAGCCAGGCACCTGCCATCAGCTGAGGAACAACGCACACATGGCCCCACAGGATCAAGTCCGAATCACCGGGAGCGATCCCATCCTGAGTGGGGTCAGACCTGCTAGGGTGAGGCCTAAACAGCCTGGGTTTTTTGCTTTTTTAAATACTTTGCCAACACTTGTACAACCTGCCCTGCCAATAAAACTGAACTGAATTGTGTCAATCCCTTTCTCTCATTGCATATATGGCCTTATAGTAATTTAGCTATGGGAGACTGAGAAGGAAAGGCTGAGGCTGATGGAATTTCTGGTTCTGCAGCACATAATCAGGCTGCAATCAACGGCATCACAAATTTGGCCATATCAGGTCCATGCCATGCAGTCAACAAAGTCCAACATTTCTGATTCAGAATCATTCCTTGCCAGGGTTCTGGCAAAGTGGCCAAGCTGTCCTAAGAGTGAAAACACAGAAGAACACTACTCTCTACAGATATTGAAATAGCAAACTGTCAGCATCCACCATCTCCAAGGTACTGGATGTGGGAATGATCAGGATGTCTTGGTCAGAAAGAGACCTTATCTGAAGCACTGTGGAGGCCCCAGAACTGTCCAATTTCCCCCTGGAGAGGCCTGGCTCCAATATGCATGGGTTAGGCAGAATATAAAAGACCCACCAAGGTGACTGATTTAAATAAATCTCCACTTTTAATCATGATTTAAATCAGCATGTAGGAAACCTTGATTTAAATTATATATTTTAATTGTGCTTTGCATTTGTGCTTTTCAGTTATTTTCCTAAAAAGATGCTGATTCTTATTTCTGTAACCATCAACACTTGATTTGCAGCTAAATCCAGCCTGTACACTGAAATTTAATGTTAACCAAGAGATATGCTATACCTTATGTACCAGTTTATGTATTTATTTAAGCAATTAAACAGCTTAACATATATTTAGAGTATTACTTTTCACATTTTTATTAACTAGACTATGCTTAACCTTTTACTTTTGATTTGGCCCAATTTGGATGGAAATTCAAATTTAGTTAAAATGCCCAAAGCAGCATTTTAATTTTGTTTTTATTAGTTAAAAATAAATCAAATGTTTTGGACATAAAATATAATTTATTTTTTAAATCAGAATAGGTTTTGCATTTAGACCTAATTTATTCAACAAAGGAAGTAGTTAGTGACTTGAACCAATCATTCTGGTCACCATACCCATCAAGATTTTAGAATTAGATGATCTCTCCCTCACAACTTGCTTTTATTCAGACTGGAAGAAGAAAATAAATGTTCCTGCTTTTTCAAAGGGAGTTGGTTTCCGAACTTTGAACAAACCACTTATTGAAGTGAAATACCTGAATAAACTGGGGAAAAAATACTTTCTTTATATCTACAGAAAAATAAATCTTTCAGCCTTTAAATGCCATAATTTTTTTTTTTTTTTTTGTGCTGGAGTGGACTAACATGACTGACCCTTTGGAACTTTACAGGGGAATAATCTGTCTTGACCTTTGACAAAGTGCTTGATCAATGGATCCGAGAACACAGATCCCTTAGAACAGGGGTCTCAAACTCAAATCACCACGAGGGCCACCTGAGGACTAGTACATGGTTGCATAAGGGCTAGTACGTTAGCCCAAGGGCCGCACCACTGAAACCTTTTCATGCAACGATATTGCAAATATTGGTATCAATAGTGTCATTGTGAGCCACAGGAAAATAGCTTTAGGGGCCGCATACTGCCCATGGGCCATGTGTTTGAGACCCCTGCCTTAGAAGAACCCTTGTGAAATGCTGAAATGGCTGCCAAGTGGTCTTCACTGAAGATGACAACAGGCCTTGCTGCTTCAGCTCAAGGAGACAGTCCAAGATCAGCGGCACTGGTATGTGATGTGGCTGAACTCTCTTCTCTGCTGGCCAGACTGAAAATCTTTTCCATGTAGTTTGGTAAGAATGCTTGACAGAGGGCTTTTGACTGTTAAGCAAGACTTCCTCCACTTCACTGGAACATTCTCTCTCCTCCCAGGTCAACCATTGTGCAGCCACATTTTGAGGTGGAGGGCTCAGAGGCTGGGATGCCTCAAGGCTCCCTGCTCCTGTGTTAACATGTCTGGGTATAGAGGTAGTTGAAGTGGGCCCTCGGTTGACAGGTCTAGAAGTGTCGGGAACCTCTGCTGATGTGGCCATTCTGGTGAAATCAGAATTACCTTTGCCTTTTCCTGCTTCACCCTGAGTAACACCCTGGGAATCAGGGGTGTCGGTGGAAATGCATAGTGGAGATGATATGACCACGGGATCAGAAAGACGTCAGACACTGATCTGGGACTGTGATTCTGCAAGGAACAGAACATGTCACATTTTTTGAGGATCTTGGACGCAAACAGGTCTATTTGGGGAAACTCCCAGCTCAGGAAGATGTTCTTTACAACATATGCCTGGAGGGACCATTTGTGAGTTAGGAAACGCTTGCTGTGGTCATCTGCAAATAGTTCTGGCAGCCCAGGAGGAACATTGCTATCAGGCCAAAGGGTCGTTGGATGCAAAAGTTCCACAGTGAGAGCTTCTCGATAGAGGGGAGAAGAACATGCACCCCCCTGCTTGTTTATATAATACATCATTGTGGTATTGTCCATCTGCACTAGCACTGCCCTGTGTGCTAGCCTGTCTCTGAATGCTATGCAAGCTAGATGGACTGCCCTGAGCTCCTTTAATTGATGTGTAGAGGGATTTCTTCCTTCAACCAGCATCCTTGCATCTGGCTGCCTTCTAAGTGGGCTCCCCACCCCAAAACTGAGGCATCTATAGTCAGAGTTATCAACGGCACAGCGTCCTGAAATGGACACTCTGCACAGACATTGCTGTGAACTCACTGCCACTGTAGCAACTGCTGTACTTAGTGGGGAATGGACACTATTCCATCCAGTGAGTCCTTCTCTGGGTGGTACACTGTAGCCAACCACGCTTGCAGAGGCCTGAGATGTAGACAGGTGTGCTCCACCACATGAGTGCATGAAGCCACGTGTCCCAGCAAACTTAGGCAGGTGCGTATTGAAGTCAGGGGGTGTTTGCTCAGATCCTGGATCATGCTTTTCATGGATAAGAACTGGGTCTGTGGTAAGGACACCCATGCTTCTTTTGAGTTGAAAACAGTCCCAATGAATTCTACGCGCTGAGTGAGGGGTAGTGTTGACTTGCTTTTGTTGATCATTAGGCCTAGCTTGGCAAAGGCTGAACATACAACTCTCAGGTGGGTTCAGACCTCCTGAGTGGAGTGGCCTTTTACCAGCCAACTATCTAGATAGGGAAATACTCAAATCTGTTTTCTTTGCAGAAAAGCCACTATGACCGCCAAACACTTTGTGAAAACTCGAGGTGCCGCTGCAAGATCAAAGGGAAAGACTTTAAATTAGAAGTAGTGTGCCCTGACCATAAAGTGTAGGAACCATCTGTGATGCGGAAGGATGGAGATATGGAAGTAGGCGTCCCTCAGATCTAGGCAGCATACCAGTCTCCAGGATCTAAGGAGGGGATAATGGAGGCCCAGACCATATGGAATTTTATTCTGTGGAGAAATCAGTTTAGCCCCCAAAGATCCAGGATGGCGCGCAAACCTCCCTTCACTTTTGGAATCAGGAAGTAGCAGAAGTAGAATCCTTTCCCTCTCCTGTCTTCTGGGACCTCTTGTACAACTCTCATTGTAAGAAGGGTACATACTTCTGTGTCGAGAAGCTGTTTGTGAGATGAGTCCCTGAGGAGAGCACTCCTCTTGGATATCCCCTGCACCAGGTGGTTCCAAGGTGCAAGTGGCTGAGGAGGCAGGGCCCTCCATCAGCCTGTGGCTTCTTGAGCTCAGTGATTCCAGGTCCAAATCACCCGCCAAATCCAGGGAAGCACTGGTTGTTTGTGATGGTAATAGCCTTGGTCCCATGGATAGGGAGAAGCCCATCACCAAATCTTGGGACTGGTTGTAAGCCCAGGGAGTCCAGAAGGGCCACTGTGTGGGCATCTGCTACTGAGGCCACTGGGAGCAGGGACGATGGTCACGTCTCCCAGTTCTACTGCCCCTGCTCAGCTGCAAGACAGCTGACCCCTCATCCAAGCCAGAGGAGAAACAGCTGTGAGGCAACTAAGGGGAAGCGGTGCCAGGAGTCTGGGGCTGGTACCAGTTGCTCTCCAAAGATAGCTGTACTGGGACTGGTGGGGGGGGGGGTTCTTGGCAGCAGGGCAAACAATACTGTAGGGCCCCTGCTGCTGCCAATACCATTGGTGGTACCAGGGCACTGTGCCAGGAAAAGACAGTTTAAGTCAGGGGGTGGCATGCAGGGGAGTGCAACCTTGTCTTCTGTACCAATGGTGCTGGTGGTGTAAATGACATAGGTTTCACCCCTGAATGCGGTGCTGGTGCCCATTCCAGAGATGGTGTTTTCTCCTAGGCTAGCAGAGCTGTCTGCATGATTAGCTCTCTAGCTGCTTCAAGGTCTCAGGGGTGGAGGGCAACTGAAGTTCTCCCTCCAAAATTCCCTGAGTTGGGAAAGGCACTGACACCCGACTTGATGGGCCTTCAGCTGGGGCTTGCGTCAACAGTCCTGCAGAATGTGGTGCCTGGGTCAAGTGGTACACCTTGGGTTGCACTTTCAACTCTTCCTTGGCCCACCTAGCCATAGGAGAGTTGCTTCTCTCCGTCTTCTTTGTCTCAGACACTGGTGAGCTTTTCCTCCCAGTACCAAGGAGCGCCAGTGCCAGGGGTCTTTTCCAGAGTCTTTGCACTTGGTTGTCACTGGTGCATTTTGGACCAACTCTGTCCTACCAGAGCTGGAGGCCCCAGCTTCTGCCAGGCGGAGTGCCTCTTCCATCATTCAAAGTCTTACTTTTTGCTCTCTATCCTTTTGGGTACATGGCTTAAAACTCTTACAGATCCTACACTTGACTTGCAAGTGTGACGCACCCAGGCACCTCAGACAAGATGCATATGGATCATCCTCTGTATAAACTTATTACAGTGTGGGCCTGGGGTGATAAGAAGTGCTCCCCCCCCAACACCTAACTCCTGTTTACTAAGTACTATCAATAACAAAGAGCTCTAAGCACTAACTCTAACTGACTAACAGCAACACTAAACAAAGGGAATAGCTGGCTGCCGGAGCAAGCAATTGTTCCAGTGACCCATCAGGGAGTTAAGAAAAAACTAGGAAGGGATATACATAGGGGGTTGTGATACACCCCCAGTGGCCACTGCCAACCCTGTGGGTAGTCAAGGTGAAAACTTCCCAGTGACCCGTGTATGTGGTGCATGCACATGTAAGTTGGAATCGATATGAGCAATCACTTGAAGAAGAATCAAATTATATCAGAAAAGTGCAGTCAGTTCTGCCTGGAGCCCTTGGCTGACATCAAACAGGGCTCTGCTGGATGTACCCAACACAAACCAGTGACAGCTCCCCACTTCCAGCTCAGGCTGACTGCTGTATATGCACTGAATGCATATTTCTAGGGTATCCATCACTATGGCATCTGGCACCAAATATCACAGTGAAAAGTTTTGAGACTGTAAAAGTAAAGTGTAAGGCACCTCTCCTTTCCTAGTTTCCCCTCAGCCATGGTGCCTGCCCATCCTGGAGGAAAAGCATGTTTGGGGCCACACATCAGACTGCCCAGAAATGTTCTCAAAACTGGCATGCAGGATATAATTGCAAAGAAAGCATGTGCACATGCACCCCTAGAATATCCTGGGTTCCAAAAGCTCTGACACACTCACTGGCTCCACACTCTTCCTTCCCTCACATGCTGCTCTAGTAGGTTAAAAGCAGCATGTGGTCCCTCACACACATTAGCTGCTACCAATCTACCACAGGCAGGGCTGGCTCAAGGGGCTCTAGTGCTCCAATCCAGCTTTTTATTTTATGCCAACCTCCCAGGGCAGGGGATGGGACCCAGCCTGCACTCTGGGCCAGCCCTCCCTGCCCCTAAGGCAGAACAGCTGACTTGGGATGGAGAGAGCCACCCCATGGGGCAGCTTCCACTCTCCCACCCCTCCCCTGGGCCGGCTGTTCCATCCTGAGAGAAGGGAGGAGTGGTCCAGAGGTGGGGTGAGGGAGCAGGGTCTGCCCCATGGGCTGGCCCGCTGCACCCCTAAGCTGGGCTGCCCTGAGCCAGGGCCTTATTGGCTTATGGCAGTTACTGGGCAGCTACTGCCAGGCCTGCAACATGGGCTAACTACCTCCTTTCTTTGTGTAGCACCCTAGCTAGCTTGATACAGCCACTGCAGGCCTGGAACAGCAATCAGACCTTGAAATGCTGGAGCTTCCTACTCCTCCATGCAAACAGCTAATGCCCTCTGTTCTGCAGTCCCAGACAAACACAACTCTGATGTAAAAGAGACAGAGCTCATCTCCACTGGTGCTGCTAATGGTCTCCAAAGAGAGAAAGGACATTTTGAATTAAGCTCCCATCCCCTGACATCGAGGACATGGAAGCTGTCTGATTGAACAGCACAAGGCATTTGAGATCCTGCAGTAATGCATTCTTAGGGAGTAGAACCCAAACCTCTGCTGATGGGAGCGGGTGTCAGAGGACAGGTGACATGGACAGAAAGAAAAGAGAAGCTTAGAGGCACCTCTTGTGAGCTTTGCTGAAAACAGTGGGCCAAATTCTGTCCCAGCAGGGCAGGGACAGCAAGGGACAATGCAGAGAAGGCTTTGCCCTTCCTTGTCTGCTTCTTATTCCTGGGGTTGTTGGAGTCTATATTTGAAGACTGCCCATAGCCCCAAGAGGCCATTCTGGCAATCAAAATTAGCCACAATGCCCTGCCCACAACACCAAGGCAGGACAGGCAGAGGATGCAAGGGTGGTGACAGCAGCTTTGTACAGCCTGAGATGGTGTGCGGAGACAGCACATAGCCACTGTCCTGGATCAAAACCACAGAAGTTAAAAGAGGCTTATATTCCACAGAGAGAAACTAAATAAAATAAGTTGCAGGTAACAATGAATTTCATGGCTGTGGAAACAGTCTTTGTCCTTATAGACAAGTGCTGCCTGCAGCTCCCCAACCTGGCTGCCGGAGTCCCCTGCTCTGAACCAATTGGATGTGGCTCGTGATTTTGTGTTTTATATTTTTCTGAATTTCAGAAGGTCCCTGGAGCCTGCCCTGTGACCAGGAGAGCTGGTGTTAAATGCCAGCCAGGTTGTATGTTCAGCCAGGGGTTCAACTCAGAAGCTGCTACAATTAAACTCTTTGGAGACAAGTATTAATAATTAACAAACAAAAGCGCAGTTGCTGAGCTGAGTCAACAGCAGGTGCTGGAACGGAAAGGCCACAAATTCACATAAATGCTGTTCATATGCACATGAATTGCAAACATCCATCAGCAAACAGAGACATCATTTTAGAAACTTTTCAGTACCCAAGTGTGGGACTTTTTTTTTTTCCCACCAGCTGGAAATGAAAACAGCTCCTCTATCAGGATCTATTGTCCTGCTGGCTCTTGACAGGACTGGGGACACTGCTATGTCTAAGTTGAGAGATCCAATTAACACAGAGCCTAGATCAGTGCTGGGTGATACCTGCACTTAGTGAGATGGAGTTTTTAAGGGAACCTTCAATAACGATCATTTATGTAATGAGCAAATTGCAGTTTTGCCTCCAAACCCCTGTGTATTTCATTTATTAAAGTGAAGTGAACAGGGCAGGTGGCACTCAGCCACATAAGCACTGCTCCTGCATGAGTGACCAGGGCTAGTGTCCCAGATAGCACTATCAGGTTCTGCAGTAACAATGCTGAGAAACAAAACTGCAGGAGGAAAGGAAAGCCAGCAATATTCCAACACAGCTGGTACCCTTTACATGGGACATCCTCTTCTGCCCCAGACAACTTCCCACAGGACTCTTGTCAAGCTCCTGACTGTGTCCCAACACCAAGTCCCAGGGTGAAATCGGGATACTTATCAGTAAATGTCCTTCTTCGAGATGGGCTGCTCACATCCATTCTACCATGGGTGTCTACACGCCACAGTGTGCGTGCATGCCTGGAAACTTTTTGCCCTAGCCTGTCCCCATAGGGTCAGTGGCCAACTCCCCCTGCCCTGCGCACCTGTGTGGTATATAGGTGGCCCTGACCCTTCCCTCCCTTCTTTCTGCTAACTCTGAGAAGCTGGGACAGAGGGAGGGTACAGAACATATGTGAGCAGCCCAACTTGAAGAAGAACGCTTACTGGTAAGTAACCTTCTGTTCTTCTTCGAGTGCTGCTCACAACCATTCTGGTATAGATGACTACAAGCCATCACTAGGATGGCGGGTGGAGTTAAGATTCCCCGCTCAGAGTACGGCTCTGCCCAATGCAGTGTCATCTCTTGCCTGTTGGACGATGACACAGTGTGACACAAAGGTATGCACTAAGGACCAGGTCATCACCTTGCATATCTCTGGGATCAGGACCTGGGTGAGCAAGGCTGTGGAAGACACTTAAGCTCTCATGGAGTGGACCCTGACCCTCCTGGGAGGGGAGCATTTACTCTTTTATAACAGCCCCTCATGCAGTTTGCTATCCAGGAAGAGATATGCTGGGCAGTTACTGGTTGGCACTTTGTGCGTTTGGTGACCACCAGAAACAGTTGAGATGTTTTGCAGAAGGGCCTGGTTCGCTCAATATATGTTGAGAGTGCACTCTTTACGTCAAAGGTGTGCCATTTCCTCTGATTTTCCGTGAGTTGGGGTCTGGGAAAAACACTGGAAGGCAGATGTCTCAGTTGACATGAAATGGAGACACAACCTTTGGCAAAAAGGCTGGGTGGGGTCTCAGCGGTATCTTGTCACATGGAATGTTGTGTATGGGAGTTCTGAAGAAAGGGCTCTTATTTCTGAAACCCTTCTGGCCAAAGTGATGGCCACTAGGAATGCCACCTTCCATGACAAAACCACGAGTGTGCATGATGCCAGGGTCTTGTGAGACCCTTGAGCACCAAATTTAGGTCCCACTGAGGGACTGGGTCCTGGGTTTGGGGATACAGTCTCTCAAGTCCCTTGAGAAACCTTGAAGTTGTAGGGTGAAAGAAAGGGGTCACCCTCCTGAACTGTGCAGGGCTGAGATAGTTGCCAGGTGTACCCTGAGTGATGGGAATGAGAGGCCTTCCTCATTTAGGCTCAGAAGGTAGGCCAGGACGGCCTTAATCGGGGTGGCCTCTGGTGGTATCCATCTTTCTTGGGCCCAGAGGAAGAAGCATTTCTATTTGGTGCCCTATGTGGCCCTCATGGATGGTTTTCTGCTCTCAACCAGGACCCTTTGGATCCTTGTGGAGCATGAGCACCCACTGGGTCTTAGCCGTGGAGTCTCCACACTGTCAAGTGCAGACAGCTTGGGTTTGGGTGGCATAGGCGGCCGGAGTCCTGCGTGAGCAGGTCTGCCCTGAGAGGAAGCATTATGAGAGGGAACACTGATAGGTCCAGGAGGATGGAGTACCAGGGCTGGTGTGGCCAAGCTGGGGCTATCAGGATCATTTCTGCCAGGTCCTGTTTTATCTTCAGTTGGGTCCTGTGGATTAGGAGAAAGGGGGGGAAGGCTTAAAGCAGCGGCCACCCCAGCTTATCAGCAGGATGTCCAAGAATGATCCTTCCTCCCTGCCCCTGATTGAACAAAACTGATTGCATTTGTGGATCTTGTGTGATTCAAATAGGTCCATCTGCAGGGTGCCCCAGGTCCCAAAGAAGAGTCGCACTACCTCTGGGTGTAGGGACTACTCGGATTGGGAAAGGAACTTCCTGCTGAGGCTGTCCGCCTGGATGTTTTTGATCCCTGGTATGTGAGAAACTAAGAGGTCGAAGCTGAACTGCAGGGCTAGGTCCCATAGTAGGGATGTCTACTTGGATAAAGCAGCCGAGTGGGCACACCCCTGGAAGCTGATATAATGCATGACCACCATATCATCCATCATGATCTGTATTGATTTCCCCTCTGTCTTGTCTAGGAAGGTTATGCACGGTAGGTGAATCACCCTTACTTCCATTATGTTTACATGGAGGGAACTGTCCTCCCATGACCAGGTGCCCGGGGTGGATAGACCCCTGAGATGTGGACACCCCATCCCAGGGGCCTGACGCGTCTGTGATGAGGGTGAGCGAGAAGCTCATGGCTTTGATGGGGACCTCTTCACAGGCAAACTGGGGGTCCTGCCAAATCTTCAGAAAGTCAAGGACCACCTTGGGGATAGTGGCCACCTGGTTCAGGGGTTGACAGTATGGTTGGAACATCAAGGCCAACCATGCCTACAAGGGCCTCATATGCAGGCAGGCCATCCTTATCACATATATGGATGCCGCCATGTGGCCCAGCACCTGGAAGCAGCACCTCATGGTTATGTTAGGGGCACATATCTCTGGGATGATGGTACATATGGACTGAAATCTGGAGTGGGGGAGCAAGGCCCTTCCTTCACACAAGTCCAGCTGGGCCTGTATGAAATCTATGCTTGACAGGGAGAGCTTTGACTTTTCCCTGTTTATCACGAGGGTCAGTCTGTTGCACAGACTCTGCACGGCACGAATGCTGCACTGCACTTGGTACTTTGATTTTCCTCTTATTAACTGATTGTGCAGATAGGAGTATATCTGTGTACCCTGCTTTCTTAAGTGAGCCACTACAGTTGTGATGCATTTTGTGAAGACCCTTTGGGCTAGGGAGAGATCGAAGGGAAGTGACATGAAGTGGAAGTGTTCCTCACCTACCGTGAAGTGGAGGAACCTCCTGTGATTCTGCCTTATAGAAATTTGGAAGTAAGCATCTTTTAAGTCGAGGGCCATGAACCAGTCCACTGGGTCCAGGGATGGAATGATCTGCGACAGGGAGACCATTCAGAACTTTATTTTCTTTAGACATTTGTTCAGAGCTCTTAGATCTAAAATGGGCCATAGGCCTCCACTTGACTTCGGGATCAGGAAGTAGCAGGAGTAAAACCCCTTCTCACTTTGGCTTAGGGGGACCCCTTTCTGTGGCTCCCAAGTCCAGGAGCTTCTGGCACTTCTGCTTCAGTATCTGCTCATGGGAGTGGACCCAAGGTCTCCAAGGAGGGGGCCATTTTCCCCCTGGAGGCTTGAGTCTGAACTGTATGGAACATCTCTGAGAGACTGTGTCTAAGATCCATCAGTCTGAAGTTATCCTGGCCCACTGGAGATGGAACAGGACCAGATGGTTCCTGAATAGTTGGACCTGGATGTGATGGTTGGTGCAGCCCTCTGGCAAGAGGTCAAAACCTTCCCCTAGGCCCAGACAGGCGGTTACTATTGTTCCCTGTTGCAACGGTTGGCTGCTGCTTTGAACTTCGCCCTTACTCCCCCTTCCCGTCCTTGTTCCCATTCCCATATGGGTGGTGGGATGACAATTAGAATGAGCGGCTCCTTTCCCTCTGCTGCTGCTGAGGTTGCTGAGGGCGGTAGGGGTGCCTGGCGGACTGGGGAGTGTACGTTCCCAGTGAGCAGAGGGTGGCTCTAGAGTCTTTTATGCCACGCAGCTTGGCGTCTGTTGACTCTGCAGGTAGCAGGGGGCCCTCAAAGGGGAAATCCTGGGTGGACTGTTGCATCTGCAAAGATAGTCCCAAACCCTGTAACCATGAGGCCCTCCACATGGCTATTAAGGAAGCCACCCCTCGGCTCGCTGTGTCCGTGGGATCCCAGGGGATTATCAGAGTGTCCCTAGCCGCAAGGTGGCCCTCCTCTACCAACATGGAGTAATCCAAGACATGCTCAGGGGGAACGAGGGCTTTGAAAAGTTCCATGGAGTGTCAGAGGTTAAAAAAAACGTATCATCCCATGAGGGCCTGGTGGTTCACAATACGCAATTGCAGGTCGGTGGTGGAAAACATTTTTCAACCAAAGAGGTCCAGCTTTTTAGATTCCCTGTTCTTAGGGGTGGCTGCTGGTTGGCCCTGCCTCTCGTGCTGGTTCACAGCACTGACTACCAAAGAGTCCAGCGTGAGTGGTTAAAAAGGAAGCCAAACCTGTCTGCTGGGACACAGTACTTCCTTTCTGCTGTCTTGAGGATCAAGGAAGGGGTCTGCTACCTAGGCTATGTTCACACATACATCATTATTTCGAAATGAGTTATTTCAAAATAAAGTCCTTATTTCAAAATAAGTTAATTTGAATTAAGAAAGTGTTAATTCGAATTACGGGAAAGCCTGCTTTCGAAACAGCTGTTATTTTGCAATGGTTATTTTGAAATAACAACATGTCCAAACGGCGTTTTGAAACAGTTGTTTCGAAACAACACCATTGTTTCAAAACAACACCATTGTTTCAAAACAACTGTTTCGAAACATGTCCAAAAAGCATTATTTCGAAATAACCATTTCGCAATAACAGCTGTTTTGAAATGAATGGGGTTTAAGCTGTTTCGAAATGACGGTTCTTATTTCAAAATGACAGAGCCTGTCATTTCAAAATAAGAAAACGTCATGTGGACATTGTTTTTTATTTCGAAACAACCAGTGTTGTTTCAAAATAAAAGACTCGTGTGGACATACCTCTAGTGCGTGCAATCTTCAGGACCCCTTCGTGCAGGGGCACCACCACTCTTGACGGAGGGGCTACATCACCCACATCGAACAGAAGATCAAAGTCCTCCAGAACAACCTCTACCTGTAGGTTGAGTTTGGCAGGCATGCATTTCAACAGGCCCTGCTGCATCCGTGGGTCATCCCTAAATGATGGGGACCTCTCATAGGCCACTTCGTCAGGTGATGAGGATGACATTTCCCTCAAGGAGTCCTGATGGGACCCCGATTGGCATGCGCCTGATCCGACTCGTCAGAATCTGGGACTCGGATCCCCCTGGGCAAGTAAAGTCTGGAGGACGTCCTGGGTGTCAGCTCCCTCCCTGGAGAGTCCCAGGAACCCATGTTCCCACACTGTGCTGACCAGTCCTTGAAGGTTCTCAGTGCCAAATCCTGTGCCGGGGGTTCATCGGCTCCACATGGGGGTGGCGCTCTGGAGCCTAGTGCCGAGATGAGGGAGAGTGACCTTTCTTATGAGCCGATAGCGGAGCAGTCCCGTGTGGCGAAGATCTTCCGTGGAAGGCTGGTGCCAGTGCTCTGCTCTTGGGGCTCTGGTGCGAAGGCGACAATGGAGAATGCTTCTTCCTCCACTTACCCACCAGACAGGCAGCGGCCAGAGTTGGTGCCAGGAGTGAAGAGGAGCGTTGACGATGGTGCCGAGCGTCCAAGCCCCTCAATGATCGCAACGAGGACATGGTACAGAGCAACCTCTGGGAGCAGGGTTAAGACCGGCCCTGTGATGATGCCTCTGGGGAGAACTGGAGATAAGCCCCGTCATCGTCACCTGAGTTGGATCCTAAGGACGCTTGAAGAGACCCTCAAAAATAAAGCGAGTTCGGAGTGGCAGGACTGCAGTTGTTGAGATGGTGAGGGTGAGGGGCTGCTCTGATCACCCCTGGGCTGCTGCCCCGAGGGTTGGGGTGTCACAGAGAGGGGCCGTGGTGAGCTAGGGTGCCAGCTAAACCCCAGTACCAGTGATCTTTGGGCTGATGGTTCACTGTCTGGTTCGGAGCCCGACCAGGCCTTTGACAACAGGGCTGGTTTTCCTCTGGAGGGTGCTGGACTGGGTGGGGTCAGCAGTTGCAGGAGTGCCTTGGCAGCCTTGAAGGCCTCTGGTATTGAAGGGAGCAGCAAAGACTCAGGCTTCTGTGCTGAGGATGAGGACTGAGCCAGGGACCCTGACCTGTGCTGATGACACGGCCTGCTCTGAGAACAGGTGCCTGCTGCAAGCTTTGGCCCTGCGCAGGATTTTTTTGGCTTCCCAGAAGGAGACTGGTGCCGAGGAGGAGCTGGTGCCGATTCGGCCTGCAGTGCCGATGGCCCCAGAGTTGCTAATGCCTTGCCCAGTACTGAGGCAGGCCTCAAGACCTCTTCCATCACCATGGACCAGAGGCAGTGTTCCCTTTCCTTTTGGGCCCTTGGCTTGAAGGACCGGCAAATTCAGCACTCGTTGACCTGTGGGTTTCCCCCAGGCACTTCAGGCACCTTTCATGTGGGTCGCTCATTGGGAAGGGCTTCCCACATGTGGCACAGGCCCTGAAGCCTGGCATTGTCTTCTTGGTGCTGGAGTATGTTTTTACCCTCCGGAGTCAATGGAGACTTGCTCTTTCTTGTTCAGCTGGATCACAGAGGTGTAACTGACACAAACTGCAATTCCACCTTTGTGACTGAATGGAGCAGAGAAGAAGAATGAAGTGGACAGGCGCTTGTGAGAATGCAAGAGCAGGCAGTTCCAGTACCACTGCTAACAGGCAGAAAAAAGGAACAGAAAGGGAGGCAGGGTCAGGGCCACCTATATACCACGCAGCTGCACAGGACAGAGGGGGCACTGGCCACTGACCCTACAGGGATAGGCTAATGCAAAAAGCTATCGGGCGTCTGTACACTGCAGTGTGTAGACACCTATACCAGAATGGATGTGAGCAGCACTTGAAAAAGAACCTGGCTCTACTTTGCATTAGCAAGGACTCTGCTAGTTACTCAGTGGAACCAGAAATTCACCCCAAGGTTCTTCAGTGCCTTACTAATTACTTTGTTTAAGATAGGTGCTTGATGGGAGGCATGCACATTGCTATAAACTGCTGTTGCAGGATGTCAGCGTGACCTCCCTCAATTTCCAAGCATTCACCTTTTCAAAGTGCTTTCCAAACTGTAAGCAATTAAGTCGAACAAGTAGGTGAAGTCATGGACCCCGTCACAGGGTGAGCTGGACACTTACTGGGATCTAGTCCAAACCCAAAAGCCAAGAAGCTGCTGAAAGGGTTATATGCTTTTCCCCAGTAGTGAATCTTAACAACTGCTTTGAATAGCTGTTACAGTGTGACCCGATCCCATGAATTGTATTTCCCTGCATTTATTTTCCTTCCATTCTCTAAGTTCCCCCATCTACATAGCATCTAACGGAGCATCCCACAAAAGCTCACGTGATAAGTAAATGTGGTAATCTTTAATAGTACCACAGGTTTTGCTGAAAGGGTTAGATGATTAAATCAGAGTGCTTACAAAAAGCCAGGAAATGCTCAGTTGGTGGGGAGAAGAATCTGGAATGAGGATCCCGTAGAAACCCTTAGGATGGTTAGAGGCTCCAGCCAGAGAAGGGTGGAGAATAAGTGCTCTGTGGAACAGTGGTAGAAACTGAGCAGCGCCCATGAGCAGCTAGGAACAGAGCTCAAGAGGGACAGAGAGTTGTTTGCGGTTTTGCTTTTGTCTGGAGTTTACAGTCTAGGAAGGGCTGCACTCTGATGTCACTTGGTTGGAGAGCTAACAAACTGTAGCTCAGGGGTCTCAAACTCAAATCATCATGAGGGCCACATGAGGACAAACATTAGCCTGAGGGCCATACCACTGTAACCTTTTCATACAATGACACTGCAAATATCAATGATGTTCGTGTCTTTGCAGACTGCAGGAATTAACTTTAGAGGCTGTGAGCTTGAGACCCCTGCTGTAGCCACTAGATGTGCTGAAAGCAACATAGGCTGGTGCAGTAGCATGCTCAGAGATTTGCCAATTACACACCCCACAGTACAGACAGAGAAATTCAAGTAGAAAAGGATTGTCCATCAATGGCCAGACTCCCTTACTACAGAGTCTTCTGTGAGAAACGCTTCTGCTTCCCCTCCGTCTGCCAGGCTGATTTCCATCATTGCTGGCCCAGACCTTCAATGAATCCTTCTTACAGTAGGCACTAAACAATCGAGGCTGTCTCAGGTGGGCATTAAAGAGATGGCTGCTTCGAGGAAACCGTTTAGTTTGCATCAGCTAGAGCGTGAGTGCCATAGTCCAGGCAATGCCAAGCAGCTCTCCTGATAGTCACTGCCTATCATCCAAGCAGGTATCTTGGTGAGGGTTATCTGCTAACAGCACATGAAGGTTAAACCAAACACTGCTACAGGGAATAGAAAGCTGTTCCAATGAACATCTGGGCTTTACTAAGTTCATTACACTCTGAGTCAGCTGTCATTAACATTCACTAACTATGCTTCTTCTGCAGAGTAACCCCAGGCCCAATCAGGCAGAGAGTTGCATTGGCACAACATCCACTTAAAGGTGGAATATGATTCCAACATTATAGCTGCGGAAACAAACACACAAAAGTAAACTGACATGCCTAAGTCAGCAGCAGGGTCAAGAATAGAACTCAGGAGCCCTGACTCCTAAGCCCTGAGCATGAAGGATTCACCTACCTGCTGAGAGTCTGTATGTGGCCCCAGGGCTCCTTTCTCCAGCTGGGATCATGCTTTTCATCCACTTGGCCTCAGCAGGGTGATTAAACCGGAGGAAGGTTGACTGCCCCAGGCAGATCATGCACCCTTGGGGAGAGAAAGTGAGATAGCATACAGTGAACATGGACCAACCACTTCTGTGGGGGGTCTCTGCTCCCACAATGCCCTCCAGTAAATTCTTTACCAATACATGGAGCATTTGGGAAGTTCTTGTGATGGCCACTGGGACTGGCAGGATCTCTGCCCCAAATATACCACCTGGCATCACAGGTGTATTGGTAGAATCATTCTTTGTAATGCTGTAGTGCCAGGAGGGACCCCGAGTCATGGAGTTAGACTCCACTGAGTTGGCACAGAATCATACCCATTGCACATCCCTTCCTGAAGGGCCAAAAGAAGCTTTTCAGAAATCTCATCAGGATTTGCACAGAGTCAAGACTAAATGCCACTCTTGGACATATGATGCATTCCCACACCCCACAGTGAAGTTGCTCACACTGTTCCTGATGAAACAGCCAGGCCTGACAAGCCTCTTGCAGCAGGAGATACCAGCTGAATGCTTAGCCTGCCTTTTATGTGTGGCAGTGTAGTGTAAGCAGGGAGCACCCAAGTACCAGGTACATACTGGGTGAGGCTGGAACTCTGGTGGGTTTTAGGCATGTTTGAGACTTACTATCAGTCATAGGGCTGGAATGGGGCTCAAAGAAGCTGGCATGTCGCTTTGCTCAATGGGCACTGCAGACAGTACATGCTGTAAAAGAGCACCAGGAGCAGTGCTTATGGTATAGGACCACAGCCTGTTAGGAGGAATGAGTCTGTGAACAAATAGCTCCTGCACAAGGCCACTGGGAATGGTTGGGAGGAAACCTACTTGCTAACTAAACATATGACCCTCCCTTCTGAGCCATTTGCTTCCTCTGTGTCAGACTTTCTGCTCCTGGTTATTGCTGAGCCCACTTGAGACTCCTAAGAATGGGCAGAGGAGCCTCACAAGGAGATGGCAGCTTGAAAAAGAAGATCATTGTGCATCCTAAGGAGAGGAGTGCAGAGATGCCTGTGCATGGAACACAGTCATTCTCTACTGCTCGTTGTTCTCTCCCCTGCCTGGACTGATATAGAAGTGTCAACCCGCCTACCCCCAAAAGAGCTTCACCTCCCAGGGCAGTGAGTGAGTCCAGTTTGCACAGATATATGATGCAAATGCCACCAAACTGAGTGATCCCTGGGAGGCTGCTGCACTGGGATGGGGCCTCTGGTCATGGGTGCAGTCACTAACTCCCCATAGACTCCCTGCATCATCAGGTCTTCATGCAACCCAGCAGCAGCATTACTTATACACTGGCCAGGCAGCAAGGTTCCATCAGTCCTAGCCAACTACTGCCCAGTGTCAAACCTCCCTTTCCTTAGCAAGCTCTTCTAACTGAAGCTACCAATTTAAACCTGCTACAATCAGAATTCAGTGCTTTGTGGCACTGATGGATGATCTCCTGTCAATGGATACAAGGCAGACATCCATGACTTCTCTGAAAAGTCTGACACTTGACCACGAGACACTGTTGTCTCACCTGAAAGAGGTGACAAAGTCCGGAGTTATGCACTCAAATGGTTTGGGTCCTTGCCAGAGTTTGCATCCAAAGATGTGAAACTGCACCTCTATCAGTACCCCTTGCTTGTGGGGTTTCATAAGGATCAATTATCTCTGGTCCTTTTGAACAACTACATCCAGCCGGTAGGTGATCTGGACAGATTACAGGGACTCAAGTGCTAGTAATATGCAGATAACATTGCTCTATCCATCCTTCACCACATAAGACCACTACCAACCAAATAACCCAGCGAGATGAGATCAACTCATGAATACAGAGCAGCTGGTTGAATCTGAACTTAAACAAGACAGAGGTGATACTGGTGAACAGAAGAAAGAATTCTGAGGTGTTCACAATCCATAATATATGTTAATTCAGTCCAATCTAGGAGTACTCCTAAATTCCTTGCTGATCGAGCCCTTGTGTTGCTGTAACCATGAGTAATGCTTTCTGTCATCCACAGCTGGTGGGCTAGGAGACTTCACACCCTTCCTGAGAGAAGGTAACCTGGCCTAAGTTACTCATGCCTTTGTCATCTGTTGGCTAGACTACAGTAATGTGGTGTATCTGGGCATGAAATCGCCAGCACTTAGAATATTCCAACTAGTATAAAACACTACAAGGCACTTCCTCAGCAGCACTGGATTCCATGAATACATCACACCTGCTACTTGGCTTCTAGCACCATATTAAATCAAATTCAAGGTCTCTGTCCTTACCTATAAATCTCTATGGCCTGGACCCAAGATACCTAAAATTTTTTTTAAGATTCCAGGGCAAATATTGTGGTCAACAAATTTGCCCTTCTAGCACTATGGAGCTCTCAACAACAGGAGTAAAACTTGTTTGTGCGGGAGAAGGAACCTCCTCTGAGGGTAGACCAAGACTGTGTAATGAAGGAACTTCAGAAACTTTACCACTTTTCATTCCAAGTGCAAGGCACATTTCTTTGACCCCTTCTCCTCTATTATAAACACCCCCCCCCAAAGTCCTACCAAAACAACTTCCAAAGGGGCAGCCGTGTTAGTCTAGTCCAGCAAAAAAAAAACCATCTTCGAAGCATATGACAAAGTGGGATTTTCTCCCACGAAAGCTCATACAAAAAAAAAAATCTTAGTCTTTAAGTAAATGACTCCTTGGGTTTTTTTTTTTCCTACCAAAACAAGACACTCTTCTACATTTTCTGTACATGATTCTCCTTCTGGGCAGAGCATGAAAAAGAAATGTAACAACTATGTAGCCACATTTTTTAATGCATTACTGAAAGATCCTCAGATTTTATGGTGTTAAATGGGATATAAAAACATATATAGAATAAAACAGGCTCAGTCTCTGCTATTCCACACTGAGATCAGACCTTTCCTCTTCACTTTTGTGTTATTTTCACTTTCCATGCATGACAGGGCATAAGACACAAGAAGAAAGTGTTGGAAAGTGACAAGATGAAGTCAGGAACAGCAGGGCTTCAAAGTGCGGCCCAGCCCATAAGATTCCTTCCATGGGCAGGCTGTTTTGCAGTCTTCAAGGACTAAGGAAGGAGGCTCAAATACAGGGCTTAGTTCAGTCCCATTGCCTCTCTCACACACTCCCCAAAGCAATATGGCACCAAGGGAGTTCACAGTACCTTGAGCAAGAGGGGGAGGGAATACAAATATGGACAGGGGGCATGGCTGCAGCGGGGACTACACGCAGGGGGCCAAACAGCAGGTTTGTCTTTCACGGGAAGCCAGCAACATTCCAGGGACACTGTAGCTGGTAGCCTAAACTGCAGACAAGATTGCTCCTGTCTGCAGCTGCAGATCAGTTTTTTTGGTCAAAACTAACTGACTTGTTTGGAGAAAACTGGTAATTAGCCATGCATGTAGAAAGCAGTTTGGGGGATCATAGAATCATAGAACCATAAGGTTGGAAGGGACCTCATGAGGTCAACTAGTCCAACCCCCTGCCAAAAAAAGCAGGACCACTCCCACTAAATTATTCCACTAGAGTTTTATCCAGCCAGGCCTTAAGCCTCTCCAAAGACAGAGATTCCACCACCTCCCTAGGTAGCCCATTCCAATGCTTTACCACCCTCCTACTAAGAAAGGTTTTCCTAATATCCAGCCTCGACCTTCCCAGCTGCAAATTGAAACCATTGCTCCTTGTTCTATTCTCTGTTACTACTGAGAACAGCTGAGCTCCGTCCTCCTTGGAGCATCCCTTCAGGTAGTTGAAGGTTGCTATCAAATCCCCCCTCAGCCTTCTCTTCTGCAGCCTAAATAAGCCTAGTTCCTTCAGTCTTTCTTCATAGGTCTTGTGCTCCAGCCCCTTGATCATTTTTGTTGCCCTCCAATGGACTCTCTAATTTGTCCAAGTCCTTTTTGTAGTGGGGAGCCCAAAACTGGACACAGGATTCCAGATGCAGCCTCACCAGTGCTGAATAGAGGGGAATGATCACATCCCTCGATCTGCTGGCAATGCTTCTTCTGATGCAGCCCAGTATGCCACTGTTGACTCATATTCAGCTTCCTATCCACCAGGACCCCCAGGTCCTTTTCTACAGTGCTGCTACTTAGCTGATTGCTCCCCAGCCTGTAGCAGTGCATGGGGTTTTTCCGTCCCTAGTGTAGGACTTTGCACTTGTCCTTGCTGAACCTCATGAGATTTCTATTGGCCCATGGCTCCAATTTGTCAAAGTCTTCCTGAATCTTCTCCCTGCCCTCCAGCGTGTCTAACATTCCCCCCAGCTTGGTGTCATCTGCAAATTTACTGAGTGTGCAAATCAATCCCATCATCCAGATCATTAATGAAAATATTGAACAGAACTGGCCCCAGGACCAACCCCTGGGACACACCACTCATTACTGGTTGCCAACTAGACATGGAGCCATTGATTCCTACACGCTAAAACCGTTGATCTAGCCAGTTCTCTATCCACCTTACAGTCCACACATCCCCCAACCCATACTTCCTTAACTTGCTGATGAGAATGCTGTGGGAAAATGTATCAAAAGCCTTGCGAAAATCGAGGTGTATCACATCAACAGCTCTTCCCACATCCACAAATCCAGTCATCTCATCACAGAAGGCGATGAGGATGGTCAGGCATGATTTACCCTTGGTGAATCCATGCTGACTGTTCCTGATCACTCTATTTTCTTCCAAGTGTTTCAGGATGGATTCTTTGAGAATCTGCTCTATGATTTTTCCAGGGATTGAGGTGAGGCTGACAGGTCTGTAATTCCCTGGATCCTCCTTTTTGCCTTTGTTGAAGATAGGTACTACATTTCCTTTTTTCCAGTCCTCCGGCACCTCCCCCGTTCCCCATGAGTTTTCAAAGATACAATGGCCAGTGGTACTGCTACCTCATTGGCCAACTCCCTCAGCACCCTCGGATGCAGGTCATCCAGCCCCATGGACTTGTGCACATCCAGCTTCTTTAGGTAGTCCCTAACCTGACCTTCCGTCACCAAGGGCCTCTCTTCTTCTCTCCAATCTGCCATACCTGGTGTAATGGGCTGGGAGCTCGCCCTCCCTGTGAAAACTGAAGCAAAAAAAAGCATTGAGCACTTCAGCCTTTTCCTCATCCTTCATCACGAGGATACCTGCGCTATTCAGTAAGGGACCTACACCAGCCCTGATCCTCTTCTTGTTATTGACATACTTGTAAAACCCCTTCCTGTTATCCTTCACATCCTTTGCTAGCTGCAACTCCAATTGTCCTTTGGCTTTTCTGATTTTATCCCTACAGTCCTGAGCAATATCTTTATATGCCTCCTTAGTCATCTGTCCAAGCTTCCACTTCCTGTAAGCTTCCTTTTTATGCTTTAGCTCAGTGCAGAGTTCTCTGTTAAGCCACACTGGGCACCTTCCACATTTGCTGTTCTTTCTGCTCATCAGAATGGTATCTTCCTGTGCCCTTAGCAGGGTTTCTTTAAAATGCAGCCAGCTCTCTTGGATACCTTTCCCCTTCAGATCAGCCTCCCAAGGGATCCTGCCCATCAGTCCCCTGAGACAGCCAAAATCTGCTTTTCTGAAGTCCAGGGTCTGTGTCTTGCTTCGTTCCTTTTTTCCATTAATCAGCATCTTGAACTCTATCATCTCGTGGTCACTACTGCCCAAGTTGCCGTTAACTTCAACATCCCCAATCAATTCTTCTCTATTTGTGAGCAGCAGGTCAAGAGGTACAAGGCCCCTAGTTGGTTCCTCCAGCATTTGTACCAGGAAGTTGTCCTCAACGCTCTCCAAAAACTTCCTGGATTGCCTGTGCACTGCTGTATTGGCCTCCCCAGCAGATGTCAGGGTAATTGAAGTCCTCCAAGAGACCCAGGGCCTGTGATCTGGAAACTTCTGCCAGTTGTCCATAGAATGCCTCATCCCCCTCCTCCTGCTGGTCTGGAGGTCTATAGCAGACACCCACCACAACATCCCCCTTGTTGCCCTCTCCTCTAAGCTTAACCCACAGATTTTCAACTAGCTCGGTTCCACTTCCATAATGGAGCTCTGAGCAGTCACAGAGCTCTTTTACATACAGTGCTACTCCTCCCCCTCTTCTTCCCTGCTTGTCCTTCCTGAACAACTTATCCCCATCCATGGCAGAGCTCCAGTCATGCAAGCTATCCCACCATGTCTCTGTTATTCAAATTATATCATAGTTCCTTGTCTGAGCCAGTACTACCAATTCTTCCTGCTTGTTTCCCAGGCTCCTCGCATTCGTTTACAGGCACCTAAGATACCAGGCTGATTGCCCTACTTTCCCAAGTCGATTTTCAGTTCTATTGCATCTGCCTCCTTTTCTCCTGGGATTGTCCTCCCACACCTGCCTCAGGTATTAAAGCTTCATTAGAACATGTAACACAATTATTTGATTGGCCCCCCCCCCCCGCCACCATGTTCCAACTACCTTCTCTTTTATCCCTGGTGTTACAGTCCCTGTTCCCCTCCCCCAGGTCTCCCACACTGTCACAGCAGAAAGGATTTTAAACATAGCCCCAATACATACATGCATCAGCACCAAACTCATGTCACCTGCCTTTAACCAGCACACAGGACTACTATCATCCCCTAGGTAGGAGAAGGGAAGGCATTCATGGCCAATGCATGTGCACGGATGCTGCTGGGATAAAAAGGCCATCATTAAAGAGTACGAGCCTGACTTTCAAAGCATCTGAGCACATTGACCTCAAAAGCAACTGCAGTTCAGCTCCTCTGAAATCAGGCCCCAGGATGAGTTCTATAAATGGGGGAGGATCTAAGACTGAAGTCCCTGGGCTTGATGGAATTCCCCTCCACCCACTCTCTCTTTATCAGCAACCCACAGAAACCAGGTCCCAGCACATGTATCTTATCTGCAGGAACAGTGAAATTTTACATTATTAAGAAATAGGGTGTGCTTCTTCTGGAGTCCCTTAGCTGGCCATGTAGCCAGTGTGTGCAACCAGCACATTAGCAGGTAACCCTGACCCAAGACATCAGGTGCTGGGGCACTTTTTTGGGATGGGTGAAGGTTTTGGTAAGTAATATTTATATATGGCAAAGTGGTAATGCTCCTGACCACCAACAAACTGTTCCCTTGAAGGATCACTCCAATTCCTCATGCCACTTCACTCTTTCTGTTATCAATCAAAGGGGAATCAGGGACAGGAGACAATTTTTCCATACAAAGTAGTAGGGTAGAGGTCTCAAACTCAAATCACCACAAGGGCCGCATGAGGACTAATACATTAGCCTGAGGGGCGCACCACTGAAATCTTCTCATACAACAATATTGCAAATATTGGTAACAATAGTGTTGTTGCTGGCTGCAGGAAATAATTTTAGGGGCCGCATGCAGCCCACAGGCCACGTGTTTGAGACCACTGTGGTAGGGCAACAGTTCCTAGCACATTATTGGTAGCTTTCTGTTCTTACACCACTTTACTGTTCTGCCTCAGCCTGTTCCCCAATCTCCTCCCATACCTTAATGAAAGGACCACTGCACAGGTGGAAGAGCAGGATACATGTTTGCTACTCCCAGGTTCTATTCCTGGCCTTGCCACAAATTCACTGTGAGCTGGGTAAGTCAATGCTTTGTGTCAATTGTCCTGTGTACAATTATAGGGGCCCCATGAAGCTAAATTAATATTAAGTGTAAATGTGTATTCAGCAGAGAAAAATTATTTTAACCCAGAGTTAAGACTGCCTGGTTACACGTCATTCCACTACAGACCACTGAGTTGAGTAAAACTCAAAACTTACGAAAACCAGGAAATACACAAACAAGGAGTTCTGTGGCACTTGAAGACTAAAATTTATTTATTGCATGAACTTTTGTGGGAGAAAATTCCACTTTGTCAGACACTTTGAAGATGGGGGAACTACAGAATGGGAGGAAATAAAAGCAGGGGAGTGTCAGTCATGGAATCAGGTCACACTGGAACAACAAATCAAAGCAGTTGCAAGGATTCAAACACTGGGGAACAGTACACAGAGGGAGATGAGGTCAAATCATCTATTGTAATGAGAGAAGAATCCTAAATCCCTATTAAGCCCTGAAGCAATGCAATCAAATTTGCAAATAAATTCAATCTCAGCAGCTTCTGTTTGAAGCCTTGATCTGTAATTCATCAGTCTGAGCATAGCAATTAGTAAATCATTAATGGCATGATCAGGAAGATTAAAATGCTGACCCACTAGTTTTAGAATGTTGTGATTTCCAGTGTCAGATTTGTGCCTGTTTATTCTTGACTTGACCTCGCCTTCCTTTACATCAGGGGTTGGCAACCCCTGGCACCTGTGCCAAAAATGGCATGGGGGCCAAGCCTGAGCAGAACACAGTGCCACTCAGGCTCCCCCACTGGCCGCACTCCCTAAGCGCTGTGTGGCTGGATGGCAAGAGCTGCATGCCGCGGTTCCAGGCCCCTGTTGGCCGCGCTTCCCTGCTGGGAGTCCAAACTAAATAAGTCTAAGTTTAGTCTAAACTAGTCTTGAGCTAGTTCAGACTAACTGTGGCTTTTTAGTTCAAACTATAAAGCTAGTTCAAACTTGTCAGTGTGGCTAGTTCAGACTAACTGCTTAGTTAGAACATTTTAAGTTCAAACTAGCATGACCACATCACGCTAGTTCGAACTTACTGTTCAAACTTGCCAAAGCCTAATGTAGACCTGGTCCAAATTAGTCCAGGCTAAAGTTGCTTAGTCCAGACTAATTGGCAAGCATAGACATAGCCATATAGCTTTATTCTGCCAACACTTGCAGTTGCAGAAGTGTACAAGCTCTTTATCTCCTTTTACAATTTGTTCCTCTCCCCCATTAAGATTCCATCTAAAGCTATTAAAGGACTAAAAGGAAAAAAGAGTCAGGTTTAAAACATATAAAATGGCAGGAATGGGAATCCTCTAGCCATTTTTCTGTACCAGTGGACAGGCTGTTTAACAAATGCATACTTTCTTAAATACTATTCTCAATTTGAGTCCCCCAAAGATAAAGAGAGCATCACATGTCAACTGAGGTAAAACTTGACAGTTTGAAAACAGGTTGACCTGCGCAACTTAAATAGTCTGCTCTTTAAGTCTGGAAAAAACCAAAAATCACACACCTTGATGCGTTTTATAATATGAGTGTTTGGGGAGAGAGCTTTTATCTCTGGAATCCCTGGCTCACTGGCTCAAATGACTCAAAATATGGATCACTACCCCACCCCTTCACTCTCTGAGACACACTAAATACCACAGATATCCAATTAGCATGGTGTTTTTAGGGGTCTTTGAAAGATGTTGTGACACAAACTTAACTATAATGGTGCTGCAGTACCGCTACAATAAAGTTTAATAGACAGGACTCTGAGTTGTGACCAGGGCTACTAGAAAGTGGACTGAAAAACACCCTCTTCGCTCAAGTCGCAAGCAGTGCTTCACAGCTGCCCCTCATACTCATGAGGAGTGCAGACCTCTGTCATCTTGACCGCTGTGGGAATGCCCTGGCTGCAACTGTCACCCGCACGTCTAAGGCAAGGGGAGGCTGGGGAAGGCACACTCCACTACTGAGCAAGTCGGCCCTGCCAGAATCCATCCCCTTTAATCTAGAGCCACTACTCTCTTCACTCTAAAAGAAAGAGGTCTCTTGAGCAAGGCCATGACAATGGTGTTACCAGCCACTTATTCCCAGTTACAATTCACGGCTGAAAAACTAGGGATACATGCAGGTGGGCACGGTGTATTCAATAATCCACAGAGGTAGAGGGCTAGTACAGAAGGATATAGACATGTCAAATGCCAGACAATCATTGTAGTATCTAATTTCCTAATTCATCATACACCCTAGTCTTTAAAACACACAGAAATTACTGCAGTAGATAATACAGTAAAGGGAGGGAAGCTGGCGGGTCTATTGCTCACATCAGGGCTCCTGAAATACAGACAGGCCTCTGTGAGCACTGCCACAAATTCACTGTATATATAACACAGCACAAAAGCTACTTCATATCTGTCTCAGTTTTCCCAGCAGTAAAATATGGTCTACATCACATTGGAAATGGTTTGAAAACTCAGTGTTAGAAAAGCCCATGAAGAGCCTCATCCAAAAGTAAATAAAATATCTTCAAACCAAAGAGCCTAGAATCTATATCTACTTTCATACTAAGCACATAAATTAGCAGCTGATCTTCAGAGATCCTGAGCATCCACAGCTCACATCAAGGGCAGAAGGTGGGCTCTGCCCCACAGAGTCCAGCAACCAGTGCTTAATGTTAGGTTTGAAAGTGCTGGATATAGCGAATTGACAAATAATTCCACTGGCAGTAGCTGTTCCTGTTAGCTCCTTCTTGACACAGCCCCACATAAGAGGTCAGGACTTTTAATATCTTTATGACAATTTGTGAGCGGACAAAGGGGAAGTGTAAGAGTGGGATGGAAGGCAGCAAGTTTCCTTCCCATTGGGTGTGACTACAGCCTCTGTGATGATGACAGACATTTTTTCTTTCACAGATGCTGATACATTACACCATCAGCCAAGAGCAGCACTAGGCCTTCACAGCAAGGCTGCAAAGACCCCATAATCAAAAGCATGAATCATTCCCATGGGGAGGGCAGTGGTATTTGGATATCCATCCAAGGGGAGTTTTAGACTGACACTAAGATATCTGACACAATGGCTGTCCAGGGTGGTGGCATGGGCCAGTGAATCTGATACAGTACTGGGCCTCAGTAGTGGGGGATTGTCATGTACTCTTGTGCACACATTGCCTCTCTCTGGTGGGTCAGAGGCAAGGCTCACAGGGAGCAGGATATCTACCCCCCATGTAACGTGTTCCAAGAATGTGAGATGAACAGAGCACAACACATGGCAATTATAATTAGCTATTGTTGCTATGCCCAGCCCAGCCCACCCTGTTAGAGAAGCTTGTCCCTGTCCTTTTATCCCAGGAAATTAAACAGCCCTTTCAAACAGCAGAGAAGGAAAGGGAACAAACTTGTACAAGCAAATCCATGAGCACACCAGACTGCAGCCTTTTGCTGTACACCCCGTGGCCCTGAAATGCTACAACAAGAGCAGGACCCTCCTATTCCAAAACCTCTTTCTTGCCCGGCTGTTCCTAAGATGAGCAGATTCCCAAATCTGTAAGTTGATCCCAATGGACTTACGATGCTATACCAGATCAAACCATTGCTCCAGCAATTCCAGTTCCTAGTTTGACATGGAGGCTACAGCAAGCAGCAGAAACGCACCTAAGACAAAACTACACCTGGGTGACAAGTTATTCTTCCTGACCGTCTACACAGGAACCAGCACATGTTCTGAAGTATGAGACACAACTATAGCCATGAGGGCCAATATCAGCCTTGGTCAGCAAGGCCCAGGAGCATTCGACTGCTCATGGTGCCCATACATGGCAGAAGGAAGGTCTTTTTCATCAAGTGTTCACATCATTCAGCAACCTACTTGCTCTTACCACATGGCACACGATGGGCAAGAGGGGACTGATTTCTCTCCTTGCCAGCCTGAGCCCTGCTTTGGCCTGGTTTCTCTGCTAAAAAGTGATGAGGCTCAGAGACTGGGCATAATTTCTCCGGGACTCAGGCCTGACCACAGGCAAGACTGTTTCTGTTTCAGCTGCCTGGAGTAGTCTCCCCTGCTGAGCCAAGTGCTGTATTTGTTCATGGCCTGTTGAGTGCAAAGGAGCGAGCAATCACACTTGCCATCCAGCTCTCTGTTGCTATGGACATGCCTGACCAGGTCCCAGAGCAGTGCAACAAGTCACGTTTTAGAGGCAAGTATCCCAACCCAGAAAACCCCAGAGCCCGTACTAAGCAGAGTCCCATGTTGACCCTGATGCAGTTACCAAAGTAAAGAGATGCCAAAAGAAAGCAGAGCTAAGGAAAAGTAGACCTAAGGAGCACAGCCCCTTCCTGGCTGCAGTGGGCAGGAGAGAGTCTACACAGGAATCCCACCGAGATCTCAAACCTGCATACAGGGGAAAAGAAGAGGGTGACAGGAACAGCACTAGTGTTTATGGCACCCCCCTGCAGCGCAGCAGACTCTGGCGCAGATAAGTGACGTCACCAGGGAACGCAATGGTGCGGTCCCCCTTTTGGCACCCCTCAAATGTTGGCACCCCCCTGCAACGTTTACCTGGCTTATGCATTGAGCTGGCCCCAGAGGGTGAGTTGCTTTTGCCAGCTGAGGAGCTGAGCATTCAGAATTTCGAGGGAGAGTCAGATACTACCTAAACGGGGATCAAACGCAGGCTGACAAATGTTGATTGACATCATAGCCTGATTCTCCTTTGGTTGGGGAAATTCCCTGATACCTGAGTAACAGCACTAAAATAAGCAAAAAGAGAGAACTAGGTCATATTCTAGCTCAGTGGCTGTCAAACTTTTTTCCTCCGGACCCAGCTCCGGACCACTCTGCCATGAGATGACCCCTTGCTGAAAAAGAGCTGCTGCTGCCTGAAAATGCAGCAGTGACCATGGCTGGGGGGGGGGGGGGGGAGATCAGGAACGTTACTGGCTAAGGGTTGGGATCCAGGCCCCACTCCCAGCCCCAACCCTGCTCTAGGGCCCGATCTGGCCCCAACTGCTGCCGCTTGCCAGCAGCAGCAGGCACTAGATCCAGCTCCAAGCCCCTGGCCAGCAAGTGCCGGAGGCTTGAAGCTGGAGCAGGCTCCTGCCACTGCCCACAAGTGGCAGGAGCCAGCTTCAAGACTCCTGCCGCTTTCTGGCAAGCAGCCTGGAGCCGGATCTGGCCCCTTCCACTGCACTGCGGACCAGGCGCGGCAGGCAGGAGATGCATAGCCCGTGCCCTGCTGGTCCCAGTGCAGCAACACCCCTGGGGGGATGCCTCCCCAGGAGTAGTACTTGCTAGCTGGGGAGAGAGGGGCAGTTTTCTTTCTCCCATGAGCAGTACTGGCCGGGGAGCGCAGGGCAGCTGCTCTCACTCCAGGGCAGCGCCAGTGCCACAACCCAGTACCTATGGATCTGCGACCCAGTACTATGTCGCAACCCAAACTTTGACAACCACTGTTCTAGCTTACCCTGAGGGCGAATACAGAAAACCAAACTCATCTAACTCTTTGCCCTTCCCTCAACCCATATTCAGTATTTTACAAACCTTTACAAAAAAGACTCCCCACCTCCCTCCTCCATGATCTACAGCAATGGTTCCCAACCTTTTCTCTGCGTGGCACACCTCAAGCTCCAAGGACCTCTTGTCTCCAGTCCCAGCCAGTGGCTGCAAAAGGGGAATAGAGAGGCCAACCCACTGTTCACACAAGAGGGGAGGAGTGAAGCGAGTGAGACTGAACTCTTACTGGTTGCTCTGTCCCTGAAGGCGGTGCAGATATGAGGCAGATGGAATATCGGAAAACAGCTCTCCCCACCCCATTCTCAAATGTACTTTTTATAAAAATTCCACAGCACATCTTTTTGGGCCTTACGCCACACCAGCACTGGGGAACACCAGTTGGGAAACATTGATTTACAGAACCTTGCTAGGCCCACAGGGCAGATATTAAACTTAGGCATAGAAAGAGGAAGGGCTTGACAATGCAAGGTGGTGGGGATCCACATCTGCCACTGACTCCATCTGACAAGGGGAGCTCAGCACCTGACAGCCAGGGTCTAGCCACTTGTGTAAGGTGACAGGGTGTAGACTGAGGAGCAGAATTCAGGAAGTCTGGTGCCAATTCATATGTTCCACTCCCACAAACTGCAGGCAAAAGGTAAGGTTGAAACTTAAAGCCAAACATCAGCAAAGCAGGTGCCCAGGGCAGGGCACTAGGAGATGCTGCTCCAGAGCCCCAGACGCAGGCGAGCACTCAGCACCCGGACAGTAAACTGAAACATGGTACCTTAAAGTCAGCACCCACAAGGTGATGGGCCACCACACATAATCCTACCTAAAAGCATTAGGGGTGCAAGTATTCCTAGGCCCAGCCTCGCTTCACTTTGCTGTGTTGTGCAAGAAACAGGCTGCAGAACATTGGGAGGGGAAGAAGTTCCCCAGACTCTCCTAGCTTTGAAGCTCTTTGCCAGTCCCCTGGGGAACCCTTGTTCTTCAGCTTCAGCCAGAGCTCAAAATCTCTCTCTCTAGGGGCATGGTTCTTCATTCACACAAGAGGGGAGGTGCTCCCTCTTTGGGGTGTGTAATAGGCAGGCAGAGCAAAACAGCCAAAATGGGAGGCTCAGGTACCTAGTACAACACATATTCCTCTCCCATAGAACATCCTCCAAAGACTCTCAATGAACCCACAGCTTGTGCGGAGAGGTCTGGGGCACCTCTGCTGCTGCAGAGTCCCTAGATCAATGTCCCTGTTGATGAGACAGACAGACAGAGCTATCTTGGTACAGCACACATGGCTTGACTGAGACTTGGTTGGTCACTGCTATGGGAGGCCAAGGGCACCACACTGAGTCAGGAGAAGCAGTGAATGCACTACAGGCTCCAAATCACCCAGCCAAACAGTAACAACGTCAGAAAAGTGGCCTCCTAACATTTCAGGAGGCCCTAGATATGCTCTGGACCAATCCCCATACCTTGGACACTAATGAATGGCAGAGCCATCCCCACCATGACCCTTGTTCCCTGACAGAGTCCCACGTGAACAACTGTTAAAGCAAGCCAATCTTTCTGCTCTGCAAGAGGGAGAAGAGCCAGGCAACACTCTGAAGGCAACCCCCTGTGCAAAGGCCTTGGACCTTCAGCAGATGCTCCCCTGGGGGAGAAGACCATTACCAGTTCTGGAGATGGGTCATGGGATTGGACTGCAACAGGAACTTTCATTAACCATCCCTGTTCTCCAGGAAGGGCCTTGTAAAGCCTGGAGGTACAGCAGCAGAAAGCATATCTATGAGACTCTAGTGACCACATGTGAGGCTCTCCAAGGCCCACTGATGTTCATGGGTGGGGGCAATACAGCACTAATAGCTATACCCTGGGGAAAGACAAGATCCGCTCAGAAAAGAAGCAGCCTGATCCCAGTTGGGCCACCAGCCATCTCTGCAGAAACAACCAGCCTCTCTCCTCATCCCTAAGAAGGCAAGGCTTGAGAGAGGCTTCTCTGGGCCACCCCCTTAGGCAGGTGCATGTCACTATCTGATGAACTGGAAAGTCACACTCACTTCACAGGGACTTGCTGTCCTGCCCTTGCTTTCAAGCTTCAGCAATTCATGCCCCCTGAGTTACAGAAATTAAGTCAGTGTCAGAGTTTTGCCTTCTGGCCCCTGTGCTTTATTATGAGGGGCAAGGCTTGCATAGTAAGAGAGATGTAAGGAGCAGATGAGAAATAAACATAGCTTAGTGCAAGGGGCTTGGCACTGTGAGCTTGGACCCAGAAGCCAAGCACTGGAGTCCTCCTCTGAGCTTCCTCTTGCTAACTCTATCACCTTCTGGCATAGCCCGATAACAATTCTCCCACAGGGTGCTGCACAAATTAGCAGGAACTGCTTTGAAGAGGGCAAGTACTGCATGAATGTAAGAATTAACTGGAAAAACCACCACATACACTTGTCTTTGTGCAGGCAGATCAAATGGTAATAGCTGCAATTTTCTACCTGAAACCCCCTCCCAAAGCAGGAAACCAGGCGCTGGGGCTACTCTTCCGAGATAAGTCTTAATATGACAGTCACTGAAAGAAAGGTTACTGACCTTATACAGTAACTGGAGTTCTTTGAGATGTGTGTCCCTATTAACGCTCCATTCCAGGAAGAGTCCTGAGCAGAGATTTCTATCAGCAGTATCTATGCTCCAGCATAATAGTGTACAGGGCTGGACAGACCCATCACTGCTCCAGTTCCTGCTCAATCACAAAGTCCAGTGAAAGACCCCAAGACAGAGGTGAATGAGGGTGGTTGGTAGAGCAACCACAGGGACATCTGGAAGAATTCCAGTTACTGTACAAGGTAAGTAACCTCTCCCCCTTCAAGTACATCTCTAAGAGAGCTCCAAGAGATTCTTGAGCAGAACCTCAATTATTAAGGAAGGTGCCACAGAAGCCGATCCAGTACAGTCTAAGAATGGCATCGCCAAAACCACCTGCATTGGTCCCAGAAGCAGGTAGGAGAGTGTAGTGCTGGGATAAAGTGTGCACTGAAGACCAGCTGGCTCCCTTGCAGCTGCCTGAAATATTCATGTGTTTCAGCAGGGTCACAAAGGTAGACTGAGTCCCAGTGGAATGAGCAATTACTTTGGGAGACTTCACAACAGGTCAGTATGTACCCCAAAACCCACCTAAACAGTTTTGGGTAAAGAGTAGACACTAGTGCATTTGTTCTGTGATTGAGATGAAGAGCCAAGGAGAATCTCTAAAACACTTAATCCTGTTAAAGTGAAAGGCAACTTCTTACATCTCATGTATGTGACCATCTCAAATAAATAAATAAATTTATTAGTCTTTAAAAGTGCCACTGGATTCCTTTTTTGTTTTGCTGAACTACACTTACACAGCTACCCCTCTGGAACTCACGTAGGCTGGCTCACTTCTTCCCCTGAAGGATGTTACTTGGAATAAAACACTGTGAAATGAATTTCCCAATTAATGCATAATTCTGAAAAAATAGCCAGAAATTGAGGGTTTGCCCACAGTGTCACCTTGTTGCAACAGAACATCTGATACATAGGGCCATTCATGACAGCACTAGCTCCCCTATTCTGCTTGCTGATGTGATGACTATTACAAACAAGATCTTGAGGGACAAATGAAGGAGGGACCAGCCCCCATTGGTTCAAACAGAGGTTTCTCCAGTGTACTATGTTAAGGTTTTATGGTGAAGTAAGCTTCTTGACTGAAAGTCAAAACTTGAACAGGGTCTTAAGAAACCTCATAGTTTTTAGGTGAGCTAAGTCTGAAAATCCTTCAGCTGGAGCACGAAGAACAGTGATGACAGTGAGGACTACCTTAACTGAACCCTGAGACAACCCCAGATTTTTAATTTAATTGGAATTGAGAATATGTGTAAGACAAAACAAAAGGAGCGGTAAAGATGCGTGACTGCACCAAATCTAAAAATGCTTCTACTTCTGTAGACAGGTTTTCCTTATAGTGTGTTTTCAATTACTGGACAGTACTGTTTATACCCCTAAGAGCAGTCTTGTTCTATACCATAGAACTATCTACCAGTAGGGCCACCCCTAGGGGGGTGCAGAGGCCCAGGCAAATCACCCTCTGCAGGGCCCCCACTAATCCCAGACGGCAATGGGAGGCTGGGCCAGCCAGACGAGGGAAGCGGCAGGCCCCTGCACTGGCCGCCTCATGCCAGGGGCCAGGCGAGCCTGCAAAAAGTGGCAGGCCAATTCAGTACTGCCGGTCCGTCCTTCGCCCACCCCGGCACAGGTGTTGCTTTCAGCTCTGTGCCAGAGCAGTGGGGAGGGAGCAGGAGGCAGTGCAGCTGGGCAGGGGTAGCATGACAGGCCCCATGTTGCCTCCTGCCCCCTCCCCACTGCTCCGGCACTGAGCTGAAAGCAGCGTGCATGGCTGGGGGCGGGGGTACAGATCACCAGTGCTGAACCGGGCCACCACTCTTGGCCAGCTCGCCCGGCCCCTGGCATGGGTGGGGGGCAGCGGTGCAGGCTCCGCAACGGTTGCCTCTCTCACCACCCCCCATCCCCCAGGTACAGGTCTGTGTACTAGCCTGGCCCTGAGGTAGTGGACAGAGAAATCGGAGTGAGAAATGAATCCAGACGCTGAGTGAGAAGATCCACTACCAGGGGAAGGTGGTGAGCAGGTCACTGGAACATGAGAAAAACCTCCAAGAGCCAAACCTGTCCTGACCATCATAGCAATATGAGGATGGTTACTAAATTCTCTTGTTTCAATTTGTTTACAATATTGAGCAGTAAAGATGTCTTTGAATAAGCACATAGCCATATGCAAAGCCAAGAGGTGACTGGGGCACCCCCACTGAATTTCAGTGTGTCCTCCTCAAACAGAAGTGAGGGATACTCACCCTTGTGCAATAGCCAAGGTTCTTCGAGATGCACGTCCCTGTCCTGGCACACTTAAACTGAGTGGTCAGCCCCATGCCACAGATCATAGATTTGTTCAACAGTCTCCACGGGGTGACCTATGTGTGCTTGCAGGGACCCGCAGCTGTTTCATGGCACTGGTGACAAGCACGGTCACCTTCCCCCCGTCCCTCAGTTCCCTCTCTACCACGAGGGGAGTGGAGCTCCTGCATATTAAGAGTGCTCTGAAGTAGACGAGCGGTGGGAAGTTAGTGGAACAGGACAGGGACATGCATCTCAAAGAACCCTGGCTACTACACAAGGGTAAGTATCCCTCACTTCTTCTTTGAGCAGGGTCCCTGCCTGCTCACTTAGGTGACTACCAAGCCGATCCCCTACATGGAAGGGGGAACTTCGAAGCCTGCCCTGCGTACTGACTGTAGTACTGCCAATCCCACACAGGTGTCTGACACAGAGAGCCTGGTCAATGGAATGATGTTTCACAAATGTGTCTGCCAAAGCCCACGTGGCAACATGGCAGATGTTGGTTATATGAACATTGCTCATAAAAGCAGTGGAGGTTGCTATAGATCTCTTGGAGTGGGTATGGATGACTCCAGGCCTTTAGTTCCCCTTAAAGTGTAGGCTAGATATATACATGTAGAAATCCACTTAAAGAGCCTTTGCTTGGAGACTGGTTGTCCCTGGGAACATTCTGTTATAGATACAAAGAGTCTTAAGGTTTTCTGAAATGTTTTAGTTCTTTGGAGACAGAAAGCTACGGCATGCCTTACATCTAGTGTGTGCCATACCACATGCTGCAGGTTGGTGTGTGGTTTTAGAAAGAATGTGAGAAGATGAATAATTTGGTTAAGGTGAAAGAAGATGATCTTTGGCAGAAACTTTGGAGGTAGACAAAGAGGGATTCTATCTTTATGAGACTGTGTACAGTTGATTTGCCATTAGTGCAGCAAGTTTGCTTATGCATCTGGCAGATGTTATGGCGATAAAGAAGGCCACTTTCATAGACATGTGTAAGAGGGAGCATGTCACAAGAGTCTCAAAAGGTGGTTTCATCAACACTTTTAGAACCATAGAGAGGTCCTCCTGATGAACAGGTGGCCGGACAAGAGGATATGAATTCTGCGTACCCGTCATGAACCTTTTGACTATTGGGTGAGAGAATAGTGATAAGTAGAGCCCTGCAAATATACAGATATGCACAGATATCCCCATTATATCAGCATCCACAGATACAGCACAGATAACCGGACCATTTCCTGCGGATGCAGATTGAATACAGGTCCACGTATTTTTATCTTCACAGAGCTAGAGCCCTGCAAATATGCAGATATCCACATTATATCCACATCCACGGACACAGCACGGATATCCGAGGACCATTTTTTGCAGATGCAGATCAGATACAAATCCACGTATTTGTATCCATGCAGGTCTCTAGTAATAAGTCTTGCACTGATTCATGAAACGTAGATATCGCCAGAAGATGGATGTTGATGGTCAATGTTCCCTGTAAGCTGCGCTAGTGCGCTGCAGCACAGCCCGCCGCAGCCGCCAGCACAGGGAAGGCTGCTGGCAGCGCACTGCTGGCAAGCCAGAGTCCTTCAAGGGAGCTCCTGTGGAGCAAGGAGTTTTGAAAACTCCCGCCCAGCAAAGCTCTAAGGGAGCATGCCCAGAAAATCTGAGCATGCTTCGTAGAGCTTCTCTGGCCCAGGAGTTAGGGCTGGGCCCTGCCCCTCCAGTCCAGCTTGGAGGTAAGTTTGTGGGAGCGGGGGGGCGATGCCAGGAGCCAGGGGGGGGGCTAGCAGGAGCGGGGGGGTGATGCCAGGGCCGGGGGGGCAATGCTGGGAGCGGAGGGGGGGTGAGCGGGGGGGAGGGGCTGCGCACCTGGCCCCGTGGGGTGGGAGAGTGCAGCGAGCAACAGGAATTGCTCAGCTGCTCTCTCCCCTTAGAGGGAACATTGTTGATGGTATTAAGCAAAAGGCTCGTGTTTTTCAGGTACAGAAGATAAAACTAGCAGATTGGAGATGGAGACATGGGATTTTCCTTACTCTGCTGGCACCAGCTAGCAAACCTGTGCCACTTTTGAAGTTAAGTGCACCTAATTGCCGGTTTCCTGCTATTCAGAAGAACGTTCTTGACTTGGTATGAACACTGTAATTCTATGTCATTAAACCATTCAGGTACCAGGCCATGAGATGCAATCTGTTCCAGTAAGTACGCAGAATTTACCCCTTGTTCTGTGACAAGAGGTCTGGGACTTCCGGGAGAGTGATTGGGGTCTTCATCAACATTCGTAATAGCTAAACATACCAGGTCTGTCTGGGCCAAGCAGGTGCTGCCAGTATCACTGTGCCCTGTCGTGACGGACTTTCCCTCCAATTCCTCTAATTTCCAAAACCCTCTGGAATGCCCATAGTAGCCCCAAGTTCCAGTTGAGAAGAAATGCATCCCCCCAGATCCTCTCCCTATGCCTGCTTGGGAAGAGAATGCCTGTCATTTCTTGATCAACTTTGTGGTAAAAAGGTCTATTGAAGGGAAGCCCCACTGCAGAAATACATGTCGAATAATGTCTGTCCAGATTTCCCATTTGTAGGCGGCCTCGAACATTCTGCTCAAGGTGTCCACCACAATATTGTCTTTTCCTGGTGTGATGAAGTAAGAAAACCTCTTGGGTTACTGTGGTTCTTCTTTTCTGTTCCTGTTCTTTGGTGATGGTATTCTGCTGATGGGACACAGGGGTGTGATAACTATACTTACCACTAGGGGGGAGAGCTTTAGTGTGACCTTACCTAGACCCCCTGGGGGTGACAGGTTGTGGCCGGTTCAGATCAGGGGCAGGGCAGCTGGATAGGGAGGAGAACAAAGGGGGAGGGGGGAGGAAGGAAGATAGAGGTCGGAGGGGCAGGACCTCCAGGGCTTGTCCTGGGGGTTTACTATCTGCCCTCTTGGTTGATCTGAGAGCCAACTGTCCTAGCTGCTGTGCAAAGTGGATTGCTAATAAACCCTCTGACTGCTACACTGGCTGAGCGTCACTGCTGATTGGGACGGCTGGGACCCTCGTAGGGGGAGGAACCCCCCCCCCCCCAAGGGAGACCAGACAGAGCAAGGATCGGACTCTCTGGGCCTGGATTTGGGAAGCTGGCTACAGGTAGCGTGGAGACCCTGGTGAATGGGAGAAAGCTCCACCGTAGCAGAGTCCTGGTGGGCTGTGAACAGAGGGAATCCAAGAGGCTTTTCTGGGTTCTCCATGACATCTTGGTGGCAGCGGTGGGATGCCCTACAGCGATACCCCACAGTGAGTGACTATCCAGTGCAGTGCTGGCAAGAGGGGGCAGCGGGAAAGGGTAACGTTGGTCCCTTTGGAAGCACAGTGTGTCTCTGAGCAGACCCAAGGAGCTTTGTGGATCAGCAGGCTCCTGGGGCTCATTTGATGAAGCTGCCCAGCCCAGAGACAGCTGGGGCATTGTTCAAAGACCTGCATCCCTGACCAAGAGAGGGGTTTCCTCCAGGGTGGTCCGGACAGTCCCTGGAAGGATCCGTGCCCTGGATTTGAATAGGGAGGCAGCCAATCGGAGGCCCACTCTGTGGAAACATCCTTTGGCTGGGAGACTGATGGAGAGAGCAGTGAACATGCAAATATCCTGCACCTGATTGGACGATGGCGGAAGCGGACTCGGTCCAGAGGGGACCCCCAGGTGTGCTTGGTGAAACCTGATCCTGAGAGCTGGATTCACTGAGAGAGACGTTGGTCTCACCTACTGCTGGTGATAACAGTACAACATGGATTACAAGCGGTTGTTAAAACAAGAACTAGTGAACATTAGTAAGTCTTGAGGATTAAAAGTCAGTAGGCTCACCAAGGGGCAGCTCATTGCCCAGCTGGAAGAGAGTGATGGGGGCAGAGAGAGAGACCCCTCAGTGGTGGGAGCCTCCAGGGAGCTCAGAAGTAGCAGCAGTAGCAGCCCTGAACTGCCCCAACAACAAACCCCAGCCAGAGAGGGGTGCAGGCGACGGCAGTCAGCCCCAGAGGGGGTGCCCAGAGGAGCTGGGAGCTACAGCCCAGGGCCTTCTCGGCAGCAATCCCCAATCCCTAGGGGGCGCTCACAGTTCAGTTCCCCCCCCCCCAAGAAATAAGGCAGCTGGAACTGGAGCTGAGGCTACAGGAGCTACAGGATAAAGCAAGACAACGCCAATTTGAGTTAGAAAAGAAACAACTGGAGATGGCAGAGAGAGAGAAAGAGAGACAACGTGAGCTGGAGCTGGCCAGACTTAGGAGCCAGGAGGGGGCCCCAAGGAACAGTGAGGGCAGAGTCCGAGAGCCCCTTCCTGCTGGACCCCAAAGTACTAAGTTGATGGGTCCCTTTGAGGTGGGAGGGGGCATTGATATCTACCTCACCATCTTTGAGAAAACCTGTAATGTGCATCAAGTGAATCTCGCAGACCGGCTGCGGTATCTGACCCCTCTTCTGGGTCCAAAAGTGATGGAGGTACTCGGTCAGATGGAGGGAGCGGAAACTGGAGATTATGAGCAGTTCAAGCAAGCTCTGCTGCCAAAGTTTCAGCTGACCCCTGAGGCGTACCGGGAGAAACTACGATCTGTGCAGAAAGAGCCAGGGGTGACCTACCTGGAAACCAGCACATTGATAAAGGAGTACCTCTGGAAATGGACTGGCTTGGCTGGGAATGCAACCAGGGAAGAAGTGGGGGAACTGCTGGGGCTGGAGCAGTTATATAATATTTGGCCCCCTGACCTGAGGCAGTGGCTGACTGACCGGAAACCCAAGGACCTACGCAGTGCCGGCAGGCTGGCTGATGAGTTTGTGGCCAGCCGGTCAGGGCATGGGCTAGGTCTGAAGGGGGTAGGGGGCCGGAACGGGGACCTGTGGGGGAGGCTCCAACAGGACTCTCAGAAGGGAGCCCCAGAAAATATATCATCCAAAGGAGCTACTCAACTAGGCCCTGGTGAACAGGGAGACTGGAAGTGCTTCTCATATGGTGAGACAGGCCACAAGACAGCGCAGTGCCCAAAACACAGAGACACGAGGGCCAAATCGACTGCCCAAAGGCTGCATTGGGTAGGAGCCTGTCCAGAGGAGGCACTAACCATGGCAGAAGCGGCAGATAGTTGGGTTGACACTCCCAGTAAGGGAGTGGGTGGCCAGGTGGGCTCGCTGGTACCGGGCAAGTCTCCAGACTCAGAATCCTCTATTTACCAAGTGAGCTCAGGCCCACCAAAGGGAGGTCAACAGCTCCTCATCCCTATTGAGGTAGAGGGAAGAAAAGTCCAGGGGTTCTGGGATACAGGTGTGGAGGTGACTCTGGCCCGGCCGGAGGTGGTGGGACCTGACAAGATGGTCCCTGATACTTATCTGAACCTAAGGGAGGTGTTCGGGCTACCTGTACAAGTGCCTGTAGCAAGAGTGCATCTGAAGTGGGGAGACAAAGAGGGCCTCAAGGAGATGGGGGTGCACAATCATTTGCCAGCCGAGGTACTGATGGGACAAAATCTAGAAGGGTGGCCTGGTGAAGCCCAGAGAACATTGGCCGCTACAGGGGCTCCTTACACCTAGTGTCCCTGAGACAAAGATGAGAAACCTTGCAGAGGGGCGGACGAAACTGATGGGGCCAGAAAAGTGAGAGGAAGAGGATCCCACCCTGGACAAAGCTGGGGAACAGACTCCAACATCATCTCCCACAAGCGAGTTTCAGGAGGATTTGTGGGGCGACCCTTCACTAGCAAAGCTGAGGGCGCTCGCGGACCTTGGGGCTGAGGAGTCCCTTGGGAGAGACCGCAGGGAGAAATTCCTGTGAGAGAAAGAAGCCCTGTACCGAGAGTGGACTCCAGTAGCAGAGGCGGAGCCGTGGCAGGTCAGGCGACAATTGGTGGTGCCCCAAAGATACCGCCAAAGACTGTTGTCCTTGGCCCATGATGTTCCTTTGTCAGGACACCAGGGGATAAAATGCACCCAACCGCGGCTGCTGCAAAACTTCTATTGGCCGGGAATTTTCGATGCAGTCAAGTGATATTGCCAATCATGTGACACTTGTCAGAGGGTGGGGAAGGCCCGGGACAAAGGCGGGGCCGAGCTGAGACCCCCTCCTCCCCCCGGTCATAGAGGAGCCATTCCAGAAGAGGGCGATGGACATAGTAGGGTTTCTCAGCAAAGCCACCCGATCAGGGAAGAAATATATTTGGGTGGTGGTAGACTTGGTTACCCCATACCCAGGGGCTGTACCTCTGGCTCCCACCAAAACTGACAAGGTGGCAGATGCTCTGATGGGCATTTTCAGTAGGGTGGGGTTCCCACAGGAGGGCCTCACTGACCAACTGTATGTCAGCCCTCTTGCAGTGTCTCAGGGAGAAGTGCGGGGCCCGACACACCTGGGCGTCAGCCTATCACCTGCAGACCAATGGGCTGGTGGAAAAATTCAGTGAGACTCTGGAAAGGATGCTAAAGGTTTTTATGTCTCAATACTCACAGGACTGGGACAAATATCTACCACCCCTGCTGTTTGCATACTGGGATGTGCCCCAAGAGTCCACGGGTTTCCCTCCATTTGAGCTGTTATATGGGAGGAGAGTGAGAGGCCCTCTAGACTTAGTACGAGATGAGTGGGAGGGGGAGGCTTCCCCCACTGGGGAATCAGGAGTAGAATACATCCTGATTTTCCAGGAGAAACTCATGGGGCTTATGGACCTGGTTAGGGAGAACTTAATGCAGGCCCAAAGGCAGCAGAAAGTTGAGGATGTTTGCAGTGCCCCGGCCAGATCATATGGGGTTGGGGATCAGGTGAGGCTTCTTATCCCGGTGCAAAGGAATAAGCTCCAGGCTGCCTGAGAGGGACCCATCAAGGTCACCAAACAACTGAGCAACGTGAACTATGTGGTAGAACTGTCCCGCTGGTCACATAAACAAAAAGTGTACAATGTTACTATGATGAAACATTACTTTGACAGAGAGGGGCTGGGACTGACTGTATGTGGACAATGGGGGGGTCTGGGGGGAGATTCCCTGTTGAGGTACGGTAGCCAGGTGGAGAATGGATCCTCCCTGGACTCAATTCCCTTATCTGACCAGGTAACTGTGGCCCAGAGGGAAGAGATTAGCGCAGGGTTGGGGTCCTACCGACCCCTGTTTTCTAGCCGGCCTGGGCTTACCAACTTAGTGGTCCACCACGTAGAGACCGAGACGACCAATCCCATAAAGTGCTCCCCAGCTAGAGTCACTGGGAAGGCAGCCCGGGATGTAGAGAGGGAGATCCAGGACATGCTGGCCTTGGTGGTTATACAACCATCTACCAGCCTATGGGCTTCTCCGATAGGGCTGGTTCCCAAGAAAGATGGCTTGATCCGGTTCTGTGTAGACTATGGCAAGCTGAACTCTGTCACAGTGTCTGACGCATACCCCATACCCCGGCTGGATGAGATTTTAGTCAAGCTGGGAGGGCTTGCTAAAAGGGTACTAATGCCAAGCTCAGGAGGTGGGGGGTTAGTCCTTCAGGGGTATGATATGGAGGTGATACATGTCAAGGGAAGTGTGAATGTAGTAGCAGATGCCTTATCACAAGGGTGGGCGTCAGAACTTTCCCAGGTCACTGGCGGAGGTGACCCCGCTCAGTTCAGTCTCCAAGGGGGGAGAGATGTGATGAAGTAAGAAAACCTCTTGGGTTACTGTGGTTCTTCTTTTCTGTTCCTGTTCTTTGGTGATGGTATTCTGGTGATGGGACACAGGGGTGTGATAACTGTACGTACCACTAGGGGGGGAAGAGGCTTTAGTGTGACCGTACCTGGACCCCCTGGGGGTGACAGGTTGTGGCCGGTTTAGACCAGGGGCAGGGCAGCTGGATAGGGAGGAGAAGAAAGGGGAGAGAAGGGAGGAAGGAAGATGGAAGTCGGAGGGGCAGGACCTCCAGGGCTTGTCCTGGGGGTTTACTATCTGCCCTCTTGGTTGATCTGAGAGCCAACTGTCCTAGCTGCTGTGCAAAGTGGATTGCTAATAAACCCTCTGACTGCTACACTGGCTGAGCATCACTGCTGATTGGGACGGCTGGGACCCTCGTGGAGGGAGGAACCCCCCCCCCCAAGGGAGACCAGACAGAGCAAGGATCGGACCCTCTGGGCCTGGATTTGGGAAGCTGGCTACAGGTAGCGTGGAGACCCTGGTGAATGGGAGAAAGCTCCACCGTAGCAGAGTCCTGGTGGGCTGTGAACAGAGGGGATCCAACAGGCTTTTCTGGGTTCTCCATGACACCTGGTAAGTATATGGCTGAGATGTTTATTTTGTGTTTTATGCACAGGTCGCAGAGCTTCTTTGCCTCTAGGCATAGTGTTCTGGATCATGCCCCTTCCTGGCAGTTGATACAGTACGTGCAGGACATGTTGTCCGTGCATACTTTTACTGATTTCCCTAAAATAAGGAGCAGAAAATGTTTGCAGGCATTGCACACTAAGCGAAGCTCCAGAAGGTTTATGTGCATGTGTTTCTTGAAACGACCACTTGGCTTGGGCAGTCTCTGCTGGGAGATGTGCCCCCAAACTGTCATGGATGCATCCATTGTCATGAGCAAGGTCGGGTCTGGAGACGTAAATGGGACCCTTTGCAATAAATTTTCTCTTTTTTTATCCACCAAATCAAAGAATCCCTTATGGGTTTTGGAGGGCACAGGAGGTAGTAAAGAGGGTGGTCTGAACACCTTTGCAAACCACAGTTGAAAAGGTTGCACATGAAGCCTGGCGTGGTTGACTAGAGGTCATGGCTGCCATATGGCCGAGTATGTGCATACATGCATGTGCCAATATAGTCGGAGAAGTCTGAACCATGTGTACAAGATTGAGAATGTTCATGTATTGTTCCTGTGGAAGATAGGCCTGTGCTGTCAGCGTATGTATCCTTGTGCCTATGAAGAAGATTTCTTGCAAAGGGCACATGGAGGACTTCTTGTAGTTTACTGCCAATCCAAGAGATAGGAAAAGTTTTTCGGTAGTGGTCACTGACTGCTGACTGTCCTGAAATGACTGTGCCTTTATCAGAAAGTTGTTGAGGTAGGGAAAAATTGTAGTATTTATTGTCCAAAGATATGCAGAGACCACTGCCATGAGTTTGGAAAACACCCTTGGTGCCATGCAAAGGCCGAAGGACATTACCATATATTTGTGATGTTTGCCCAGGCATACAAATCTGAGACATTTCCTGTGTTCCGGGTGGATCAAAACATGAAAATAGACATCCTGTAGGTTGAGGGAAGTCAACCAGTCCTCCCTTTCCAGTGCTGGAAGTATAGTCGGGATCATCAGCATTTTGAACCTCTTCGTGTTGATGTACCTGTTGAGACTCCTGAGGTCTAAAATAGGCCTCCAAACTTCCGTTTTTTTTCTTTGAAAGGAAGTACTGGGAATACAAACCCTTGTTCCTGTACTGAGGTGGAACTTCCTCTATTGCTCCCAAGAAAAGGAGATTGTTCATTTCCTGGCTTAGAAGCTGTTTGTGAATTGGGTCCCTGAAAAAGGGCGGTGTGGAGGGATGGGAAAGTGGGCCTCGATAGGAAGGGGATGGTATACCCCTTGGAGATGGTATCCAGAACGCACTTGTCCAACGAGATGGATTTCCATCGGTGGAAGACAGGAAGGAGTCTGTTTTGGAAAAGTGGAGGTACTTCGGTGACAAGACTAATCACTGGAATGACGTGGTCAGACAAACCCTCAACCAAAGACTCAAAATTGCTGTTTGACATTAAATGGTTGGGAGTTAGATGATGCGTGAGTGTTCTACCTTCAACACTGTTGGTGCCTGGGCCAAGACCTAGTGTTGTTAAACCTCCAGCTCTGATTGTATTGAGGATATCTGCTATAGTAAGGCTGGAACCCCTAGTTTCTTTTACAAGATGTTGGAGGGTAGACTCCTAGGGTACAAAGGGTTGCCCTAGAGACGTGGAGTATGTGCATGACCTCACTTCTTTTCTCCCCAAACAGCTTTGATCTATCAAAAGGAAGGTCCTTGATGGCTGCCAGCATTTGCTGTGGTAATGCTGCTGCATGAAGCCAGGATGCATGTCTCATGACAACTGCCGTGCCAATAGTGCAAGCTGCCCCATGTGCTGCATCCAAGGAGGCCTGCAGTGCTGTCCTTGTGGTAAGCTGTCCTTCCCTTACTAAGGAATTGAATTGTTCCTTTTTGTCATCTGGTACACAGTTGAGAAACTCAGAGAGCTTCGTGTATGTGTCGTGATCATAGTTCGACAAACCAGGGGTATAATTTGCTACCCTCAGTAAAAAGGTCACTGAGGTATATACTTTTCTTCCTGAGGAGGTCTCCAGCTTTTTGTCCTATTTTGACCAACCCAGCGTTGTTTTTAGTGGCTCTGTTAATATCTGTGGTTTGCAGCTTCTATAACTAGCGAGTTGGGCTCAGGGTAATCAGCAATGGTGATTCGCGTTCCTTACGGAAAGGATCCTGGACAACACTAAGTACTCTGGAGTCAGTACATCAGGAGATACTGAAGATGGTACCAAAGTGGAGTCTGCATGGAGATCCCCTTGCTGAAGAAGCAAGGGAGAGAGTGAACCTTGGGTGAGTGAATTGCTGACTGGCTGTTTGTATCCTTCTTTCAGGTGATTTGTTACTTCTCAGTTACTGTGTGAAGTGGGACTGTGATTGATTGTGTGTCTGGGGACTGTTTCTACTATTGTTCCTAGCTCATCCTTGATCAATCTCAAACAGCCTTGTGAGTGCTCTTCCTACCCCTGTGTGCTTAAGGAGGAGCAAGGGCTGACCTAGGCAGAGAAGGCCTTAAACCCCAGTGGCTGAGCAACTGGGGGAGTTTCTAAACAGCGGAGTTTGAGAGGGAGTTTGTGGGAAGAAGTTCGGGGTTTATGAGGCCACTGTGGTGAAGAAGAACCACATTACTTGTTCCAGCACTGCTCGTCTCCTCCCCCTGCGCCTGCATCCAGACAAGACATCCTGACCATGGATGTCTCTACCCAGATCCTAGTATGGACTTGGAGGAACTGTGCCCTGCATTTCCCATTCACAGACAATCTGGCTCGGGAGATCATTCAGTATGAAAGATGCCTTCTGATGGAATTGTTCAGGAAGCAGGTGACAGAGTTACAGGAGGAGCTAGCTAGGCTCAGGAACAGCTGGGCAACCTAGGGCTAGATCTGTGGATTCTGGCCTTCTCTCGACTGCTCAGACACGATGATAATTTTTATACTAGAGTCCAGCTGTGAGGAAATAACAACTAGGACTACAGCAGCATTGACACCACCCCACAATGCTGCAAAGCTGGAGCGCTTCGTGAGCTCCCCATTGTAATATCTGATCTTTCTCTTGGAAAATGCAGCTGCTCTGCTATACTACAGTGCAGCACCAATCTGCATCAATCCCAGAAACAATTATTGCAGTGTTCCAAAGGGGCAGCCGTGTTAGTCTAGTAAAGCAAAAAAAGCAAGGAGTCTTGTAGCACTTAAAGACTAACAGATTTATTTATCGCATGAGCTTCAGAGAAAATCCCACTTTGTCAGATGCTTTGAAGGTGGGACTTACAGAATGGAATGAAAATAAATGCAAGGTAGTGTAAGACATGGGATCAGGTCATACTGCAACAGCAAATCAGAGCATTTGTAAGGATTCAGACTCTAGAAAATGGCACATAGAGTTAGGGTGAAGTCAAATTACCTGTTATAATGTGAAAAGAATCCATAGTCCAATGTGTAAGGTGTGGACATTGGACAAACAGGACAGCCCCTATGCAGAAGAATAAATGGGCACAAAACTGACATCAGAAATCACAACACACACAGTTGCTCAGCATTTCCATCTTCCTAATCACTCCATTGATGATTTGTTAAGAATGGTCCTCAAAAAAACCAGAGGGACATCAAGACTTCAAAGAGAAACAGCAGAAACTGACCTAATATGCAGATTAGATTGTGTGAAAGCAGGACTTAATCTTGACTATGGATTCTTTTCACATTATAACAGGTAATTTGACTTCACCCTACCTCTATGTGCTGTTTCCTAGAGTCTGAATCCTTACAAATGCTCTGATTTGCTGTTGCAGTCTGACCTGATCCCAGTCTTAGACTCCTCTGCATTTATTTTCATCCCATTCTGTAAATTCCCCCTCTTCAAAGCGTCTGATGAAGCGGGATTTTCTCCCACCAAAGCTCATGCAATAAATAAATCTGTTAGTCGTTAAGTGCCACAAGGCTCCTTGCTTTTCCTGACTATTGCAGTGTTGCCCAGGAGCCCTCCCCACGAGGCCAAAGAGCATTCACACCAGCTCTCTATGCAGGTTACCCATGGTGGAAGAACAAGACACTGCTCTTTCCCACAATCACATGACATACAGACAACAATCTGTCCTGTCCCCCTCCAGTCCTGGCAAACACAGCTCAAAGATAGTGCCCCATGCCTCCCACCCAGTGACTTTAATAATCCTATTATCCCAGGTCTATTTACTGGGGAAATATACACTCCCCCCATGAGAGTCCACAATGAGTGAAATGCTTCACATGTTCCTAATGCTGGGCAGAGGGTCCCAGTGCACTTTATGAGCAGAAACTGAGACATGGCTATCTTCAAGGTGATAGGAGTGATGGAATGTGTGACAGTGAGGGGAAGAAAGTTTTGGACAAAACTTCACTGAAAGCAGCTCGGGATCTTTACTGTCCATGCAGGGCTGATCTGTTTCACACACAAAATGCTGCAGGGAAACTGATTTATGTAAACGAGGAAGACAGGCTGTGTTAGCACTGCTAGGGATTTGTGGTTTTAGGGAATCTGTTTATTCCAGACCGGATTATTAGTCCTTAAATTCAATTCCTGCCTTAGCTAAACAGGAGCACAGATGGTGTAAGTGTAAAATGGCCCAAGGCCACACACAGTCAAATAGCAGACCTTGAGTCTTAACTTTTAGTTCTTTTGTTAAGACCACTAAACTTCAGGCACTCCTTAAGTAGCGAAGCATTTCTAACTCATCCATCAGCATGGCCTCTACAGACATATTAAATTCAACTTGCAGTGCTGCAGGTGTCTTAGGAACAGGGACTGGGGCAAAGATGGAGCAGAAAGTCATGGTCACACCTATGTTAAAAGATGGACAAGCAGTCTCTCTGCCCCATGACCGGGCTGCATTTCTGCTTTTGGGGCTTGGTTGGGCCACCCCCTCATGAAACCAAACTCTCACAGACTGGATGTGAATTTTACACTTCCTCCAGTGAAGTTTCTTGGGAGCAGGTTACACATGTCCTAACCCTGCCTCCTGTGACCATGAGTCTTTCACAGTAGACCTTGCAGCTCTCTCCCACCGCCATTTGCACAAAAGACTCTCTGCTGCGGGTGACCAAGAAAGCAACTACTACCCATAACTTACTGCCCCTTGGGTATTTAGTAAACTAACAAGCTTCCCCAGCCCATTTTGTTAAAGGTTTTGTAAGAACTCGCAATCTACTCCTGAACATATGGCTTTCGCCATCCCATGAGGTAAAATAAGACAGCTGCTGCAGAATTCCAACTAAAGATACTAATCAAAGCCCACCCCTTCCATCAGTCACAAGCTTCTCTGATCTCTAACAATAGTTAAAAGAAAGAAGAACCACAGGATGTGACAAAGGACCCTTTCCTTCAACCTGCCTCCCTCTAGCCATGTTAGAGACAAACAAGCAGAAGCAGGAGCAGAAAGTCAGGGAAGGGAGCTTTAACTGAGTGGTTTCTTCCTACAGCAGAGAGTGGGTTCTGAGGAAATCACCTGTATACACAGATCCCCAAAAAGGTATTTCCAAGACCCTGATGATCCTGGGGTTTTAACAACAAAACAGAAAGTCTTATGTAGAAATCCTGGATGGTATTAACCCTGACAGCCGGGTTTACAGATAATTTGGAGACTCAGAATTCCTGGCTCTTTATAAAAAGCTACCCAGAATGTAATCAACGCTATGCTTGTGAGGGGGTTGGGCAAATCCCCCTCTTAAAACAATCTGTTCCCTGCTTCTACACATTCAAGGAGTGGCCTACATTTCCCACACCCCTGGGGTTTGAATTATCATTCACATGGTCTCTCTCCAGACTCTACCACCAGCCATTTGTGTGACTTCCACTGCTTCACGAAATACACAGATAACACTGACTGCATGAGGGGCTGTAAAGCAGGGGTCTCAGACTCTAATCACCACGAGGGCTGCAGGAGGACTAATACAGGGCCTCATGAGGACTAGTACTGTAGCCCAGGGGCCGCACCACTGAAATCTTTTCATGCAATGATATTGCAAATATCGATAACAACAGTGTCATTTCAGGCCATAGGAAATAGCTTTAGGGGCCACATGCAGCCCATGGGCCACGTCAATGAGACCCCTACTGTAAAGCAATACAGAACCCTGATTCTTGACTTCAACACGATCCAACACCAAAGTGGTGAGGAATGGAGAAGCAGTAGGAAAATATAGCCAGTGCCACAACAGCAGTTTTGACAATCACGTTTCCAGGGTTCCTGGCTATTAAAGGAAGAAAAAGGAACAGACAACTACAATCAAGACTTCCCTCAAAACATTAATGGGGCACATTTCCTTTACCACACTGCTCATGTGAACACTGAGTGTATTTTTTTTTTCCTCCCACAAGCCAGAGGGACTAAGATTCCAGTTCTCACAGCCACAGATACAATACAGATCTCACTTTCCCTTTATTTAAACAGATATCAAATTGAAATCAAGACAGTTTATTTTTTAAATAAAGAGACCCCCTAAGTTTTTACAGATCCCACACCTGGGTCCTGTTCCCACAGCCACAAATAAACAAACCAGAAAGCAAAAAAAAATATTCATCCATCTCCCACCTGAATTATGGAAACCTGAACTGTTGACTGTAGCTAAAGGAAGCAAAACATTTCCAGACTAAAGAGCAGTGTAAGTTTATGGTATCTCTCACAGCAGCAAAGGAGATGGAAATACATTAAGGAGAAGAATGACTCTTCAGAAACAAGTCTGAGAATCTTTATGACAGGCCTGCAGGGCATAGGGTCTATAACCAATATACAACATACGATTCTAATGCATGATTACTATATACTTTTGGGATGTTCTATCTGAGTGATCATTTCCAAGCTTAGCCATGCAGAGATGCTGAATACATTTTTCAGCAACTCCAGCGTGGAAATTTATACATAGCCAGTGTCTTTCCATGATGAAACTTTACAGATACAAAGCCCCACCAGAACTCATTAGCACAACCAGTGTGGCACCTCCCCAGACTGTGTTTACTAGCTAACTACATGGTCTCAAGAGAACCAGTGACTATTGGAAGTGCTAAGCCAAAAACTGCCACTGTCTACAAACCATGGTATTTGAACCCCTCTGTTAGCTAACAACTACTCAGCTCTTGCAGAATCATAGCTTTTGAGGGCAGAGGTGATCACTGGATCATCTAGTTCTAATCTTACGTCTGTATAAAAAAGGCTATTATAACAAACAAGGAGTCTGATGGCACTTAGAAGACTAACAAATTTATTTCATATCAGCTTTTGTGGGAGAAAACCCCACTTCATCAGATGTTTGAAGATGTATGTTTCTCTAGTTACCCTTCTATGGATGTCATGACTATTGTTCCCCTCCCATTAACTTCCCCAAATATCCTTATTAAAATGGCACAAATAATTGCCTCTCCTCCTCTAGCCAAAGACTGAATCTAAATTACTGCTTTGATTTGCTGCAACAGACTAATTTGATCCTATGACATACTTCCCTGCATTTATTTTCTTCCCATTCTGTAAATTCTCCATCTTCAAGCATCTGATGAAGTGGGATTTCCCCCCACAAAAGCTCATGTGATAAACAAATTTGTTAGACTTTAAAAGTGCCCCAAGACTGATTGATTGTTTTGCTGAACTAGATGGACACGGCTACCCCTTTGGAACTTGGCATTACAGAGACTCAGTGGGACAACTCCATGATTGGAGTACCAATGCTGAGAGATATGCCTTGTTCCAAAAGGATATATACGGTGAAAAAAGGAGAAGGTGTTGCACTGTACATCAAGAAGGTATATAACTGCTCCACGGTCCAAGAGGAAGTGAGAGACAGACATACTGAGACTCTCTGGGTGAGATAAGAAGGGAAAAGAACAGTAGTGATGTCATAGTGGTGGTCTACTATAGACCACCAAATTTGGAAGAGGAAGTGGATGAATCATTCTACAAGGAAGAAACAAAATTAGCTAACAAATGAGCTAATATTAATAGGGGATTGTAATTTCCCTGGTATCTGCTGGAAAATTTATTGGAGCAAAACATAACACATCCTGCAAATTCTTAGCATATGTAGGGGACAGCCTTCTGATTCTGAAGGTCTAGGAAACAACTAGAGGGCCAGCCATTCTGACTCTGGTTTTGACCAACAGGGATGAATTAGTTCCAAACATGGAGGTGGACCAGGCACTTAGGAGTAAGTGATCATGATCTGATATAATTCAAGGGCCTATAGAAAGGAAGACATGAGAACAGCAAAACAAGCACACTGGACTTCAGAAAGATGGATTTCAACTGATTCAGAGAATCAGTAAGCAAGGGTCCCATTGAAAGATCAATTAGGAAGAAAAGGAGTTGAAGGGTGCTGGCAGTTTTTAAAAGTAATACTAGAAGCTCAACAAATTATTCCAAAGCAAAGATCAGAAGAGCCACAGGTGGCCAATGTGGCTGCACAAGGTGTTTTGTAACTATCTAAAAACCAAAAAGGACACATGCAGGAAAGGAGGGGTGTGCCACCCATGAAGTATACATGGGAATGATGTGAGAATAATGTAAGGACAAATATCAGAAAAGCCATGGCAAAGACGAATTATAGATGGCAAGAAATGTTAGAGACATCAGGAGAGGGATTCTTTAAATATGTTAGATTAAAAAAAAATAACAAGGACCTGCTGCTCAGTGGAGAAGGTGAGTTGGTAATGGAAGATGATAGGATGATAGAACTGCTCAATGCTTACTTTGCTTCAGTCTTCTCCCAAAAAATTATGTGACCAGATGACTAGGGGAGTTACAACAGATAATAAAGGGGAAGGCATGCAGATTGAGGTAAGTAAAGAACGTGTCAGAGATCCTCTGATCAATCTGAATGAATTCAAATCAGCAGAGCCAGATGCTATCCATCCAAGGATAACGAAAGAATTAGGTGAAGAAATCTCAGAGTCACTGGCAATAAAACTGACAAATTCACAGATGACAGAGATCCTGGAAAACTGAAGAAGGGCTAATACTAAGTCCATCTTTAAAACCAGGAAAAGTAGGAGCTGGGAAAGTATAGATCAGTCAGCCCGACTCTGATATCTGGGGATCTACTAAACTAACTAAAGTAATGCATAAAACATTCAATTTGTGAATAGCTGGAGGACGAAGAGCATAATCACTAGCAGCCAGCACAGATTTACCAAGAATAAATCATGTCAAATCAGCCTGATTTCCTTCTTTGACAGGGTAACTGATTTGGTGGATAGGAGAATGTGGTGGACACAATACACTTGGACTTTAGCAAGGCTTTTGACTAGCACCACATGACATTCTAATAAGTAAGCTGGACAAATGTAAGCTCAACAGAACTACCATACAGTGGATACATAACTGGCTAAACTCAGTGCTTTTTTTGTGATGGGATACAGGGTTATGGAGTACCAGCACCTTTTTTGCTGGCCCTGCTGCCCAGCTGGGGGTGGAGGTGGGGGCCAGCAGAGGAAAGTAGAGTACTGGCACCTTTTTTTTTTTTTTTTTTTTCCAAAGCAGCACTACCTAAGCCACTCCAAACAAGAGGAGCAAATTATCCAGGGAAGTGATGATGGATTGGAGGGAAGTCTCAAATGGAGCTCCACAGGATCTGTTCTGTGTCTGGTGTTTTTTAACACCTTTATTAATGATGTGGATGTAGGTACAGAGAGTACACTGAAGAAGTCTGCAGATGAAAGATAGCTAGGGGAGGTTCTGAATATTCTGGACAATAGAGGTAAAATTCAAAGGGATCTTGATAAATTTGAGACCTGGGCTACACTAAAAAAAAAAAAATTTAACCAAGACAAATACATGGTACTACATTTAGGGGAAAACACAAATGCACAAATACAGATTGGGGGGAAAATTGGCTTGGCAACTGCAGGGCTGAGAAGGATCTCGGAGTTGTGGTGGACCACATGCTCAACACAAGTTAACAATTCGATACTGTTGTGGGGGGGGGGGGAAGCACACGTAAATTTAGATTGCATTAACAAAGGCTGAGCAAGCAAACGACGGGAAATGATAGCACTGCTTTACTAGGTGCTGGTTAGATCTCCACTGACTCCAGGTTTGGTCACCAATGCACAGAATAGATGTAGAGAAACTGGAAGCCTCCAAAAGTGAGCAACAAGTATGATCAAAGGGACGGATTGCAGGCCATATGAGCAAAGGCTCAACAAACCTGGTTTGATCAGTTTGGAAAGGAGAAGATTAATAGGGGACAGGATAGTGATCTTCAGATACCTGAATGGCTGCCGTTTTAAAAAGAAGAAAAGTTGCCCTGCCCTCTGTGGCAAAAGAGAACAATGGGCTCGGACCACAGCAATGGACAGATTTAGATTAAATCTCTGGAAATTCACCTGAACTATAAGACCAGCAGGACAACGGAACACACTATGGGAGGTTGTAAAAGCTACTCCATTGGAGGTTTTCAAAAAGTGGCTAAAGAGCCATCTGAACTGAATGGTTTAGACACAACAAATCCTGTGTGTTGGGAGAGAGGTAGATGAAATGACCCTTGCAGTCCTTTCTAACCCCATAATTCTAGTATAATGAAGTGAACATTGCAAACAGCATTCTCTGGCAGCCACTTACAAACCCAGTTTATATTGACACTGTGCTACATCACTGTTTCATTCCAAACACACAAAAACAATCCAAAATAAATACTGGGATTTCCCTATATCTGGCCTACAAGCCAAGGAAAACAAAGTCAAAGAGAAGGTGTGTCACACTCAGGATATGACTATTCCCAGGAGTGATGGATGCATGTAACCACATCAATGCATCATTTTGGGGACAGGGACGGTTAAAGTGCACCACTGCGCCTGGAGGAAAATGTCTTCAGACCAAATAAGCACAACTCTACTTCAATAAAATTTTAAGCCACTTAAAGCAGTACTGAATTTAGCACCACATCTTTAGCAGCTTTCTGTTATGATATAAATAGTACCCATGGCTGGGAGTGCAACAAACTTTCTATTTTCATTCATTTGGGATGACCATGTGCAACACACACACAACTAAGTGCAAATTCATTCCCTTCAAGTGCACATTTAGTGCATGTATATTTAATGTTCAGGGGAAATATTTTACTACTATTTGTAGCTTTTAAGCATCAGTTTTAGCTGCACAGCTGTTGAAGTCTCAAGGAAAAAACGCCAGCACAACAGAGGGAAAATAAGCTTACCCCAATAGAAAGAAGACCAATTCCTTTCAAACACAGAATAGTCAGCAGGCTTAAGAAAACATCTTTTTAAGAAGCCACACATAAACATGCATATCACAGACATGTGTATGCTGGTACACGGGTGAGCGTACACACAGGACTCCCAGAGATGCCAGGAAGACACAGCCCTGGATGATTTACAAGCAGGTGTGCGCCCCTGGGAATGGGGGTGGGGGGGAGCGGGGCGGGGTCTCGGTGCTATCTGCTACCCTCCAGAACCCGAAGCTAAATCTGGTACCGCGCCCTAGCTTCCCAAAATAGCGGGCAGGAGAAGTTATAATTAAAGGCTAAGGGACCAAGGGCCGGCCGGCCAGACAGACAGAGGCTGGCGGGCAGCGCAGGGCACCGACTGGGGGCTGCTCACACGCCAAGTCCTTACCGAAGGCGTCAGACCCAGCAAGCTGTGGCCGTGAGCGCCCAGCGCTGAGGCTCCGAGGGGCAGCGAGTGAGCCAAGGCGGGGAGCGGGGCCGGACGCGGCCCGTTTACCTCCCCTCCGGTCCCGTCACTCGCACCCCCTCCCCGGGCCGGAGGCCGGGCTCCCAGTCCGTGTGCTCAGGGCCGGGGGAGCCGAGTCCAGCCCTCCCGGGCCGGGAGCAGCGCACGGCCCCGCCGCCAGCTCCTCCGCTCCCGAGCAGGCCACTGACCGTCGGCCAGGACGCGCCGCCGGTGCCCCGCTGCCAGCCAGCCCCGGCGCCGGAGTGGCCGCTCCGCTCTATTCAGGGGGCGGCTCCTCCCGCAGACAGAGCGGCCGCCGCTCCAATGGAGGGGAGCGCACCGCCCCCGGGACGGGAGGAGGCGAGAGGCTGGAGCCGCCCGAGGGGCTGTGGCGGAGAAGGAGGTTTCAGGAGGAGGTATTTGACCGTCTCTCTCTGTTTCTCAGGCGCGGGAAGGACAGGAGGCTTCAGCAAGGCAGACGCAGCCTCATCCCTCAGCAAAAGGGGAAAACGCCTGCCCGCTTCTGTCCTCCCTTCATCCACAATATCCCGCCAGCCACGCCCCTGCCCCGTCCCTAGGGTTACCAGACACCAAAGCCTGAAAAGAAGGACATTGGAGAAAATATAGTATGAATGTCATAGTCTTCTGGTTTTAGGGGGCCCTGGAACGCTTCCCCCTAAACACAGGGTGTTCTGGGGCATTCCAGCATACTTTAACCCCTGTAAGTAAAAAGTCAGACAAAATCATGTATTTTTTTAAAGTGCCCACTGGACGGAGGACATTCTCCTTTTGCCTGACATCTGGTAACCCAACCCTGCTCCCAGGCTGTTGGTGGCTGGACTTGTGCCATAGGCACACCCTTTGAGATCCACTCATTCTCCCTACACCTCTGCCTGCTGGCATACAAGAGGGTTCCCCTCTCATTCCCCTTATGTTGTCCCTCTGGCCTTCCCTTATCCTTCCCTCTCTGCCACGCGGAGCAGGCTGCTGTAAATTCAAAGTGTTCCCACCAAGCAGTAGTGCAGAGTGCAACACACTAAGCCCCTACCACCCCTCATGGATTCCAGTCCACGCTGAGGCTCCCCTCAGAGCAGCAAAGCTGGAAGCTCCTACACTGGCACATGCTTTCCACTTTAACAGAAACACACCAAAGATAAAATACAGCCCCAGCTTCTGCAATCCACTGTACACTGGCAGCCCCGCAGGACACTGCAGCCACCCATCTGACTGCAGCGTTGGGGGCACCTGCTTTAACAAATATACAGTCATTCAAAACTTCACAGCACAGCAGGACACAACCCAGTGCCGCCCATTTCCACCCAAGCTAGAGAAAAGCAGTGTTATCCATTTGTAGTAGAGGGCCTCTGGCACACAGCAGAGCAGTTCTGACTGCAGCCAGTAGGGGACAGTGGAGCCATTTATGACTTGCTCTTGCCTGAAGCAGCAATGCAGTGAGCTCTTGACAGTTTTACTTCCTACTCCCTCTGCTGATGGTTCTTTTACATCCTGCATTTCATGCCTGGTGTGGACATGAACATTAGCACGGTTAGTTCAGCTTTGGCTTGCAATGGATTCCTGCGACCGACAACAGTTGGGGGCAAAGTTCACAGCGCCACCAAAAGCAGCTGGAAACCCATCAGGATTCCAAGTGAAAACCCATTTAAAACTGCACAAAAGTAACATTTCTGTTTCCGTGTAAAACTGCCAAAGAGGGCATGGGGCTGAGTACTATAACTTCCTGGAGAGTGAGGCACCTCTGTGCCCCCATCAGATTAGCAGGACCATTTCTAGGGACCAGTAACACTTAGAAGCATAATTTTATCCCACAAAAGCATATGCAATGAATAAATACGTTAATCTTTAAAAGGGCCACAGGACTCCTTGTTTGTTTTACTTAGAAGTCTGTTGCTGATTCCCATTGCAGACTATTGCTTCTCTGCCCTGTCACAGGCAAGATGGGGGTGTCTGTCTCCCAGCTATGACCGTTTCAGCAGTGGCTTCTCTTTGGTTTGATATTTTTTTCCTGCTTAGTTCTTTATGGGCAGTTTACTCCCTGAATATCTTACACTCATAGCCAAACTCTCCTGGGTCACCCTCACATAAGGTGACACCTTCAAGCAGCATGAAACAGGTCCCTACTTTGCAAAGTACTGGCACCCAAGCAGGGACTCCAGCTGCATGCCACACCATGGACAGCAAAGGTTATGAGTCTATGGCTCTGAACTCAGATTACTTGAAAAATAATTTTGAATACTTTAAAGAGTCATGCTGTAATGCCACTAGACGGGTTTAATCTCAAGTGCAGCTCTGTGGAGCAGAGGCTAGCTAGAGTACAGACAGTCAGGTTCTAGGAGGTTTGTACAGCCACATTACTGCCTGCAGTACACAACTCTGCCAGAGTAAACGGTAGAAGAGAAACTGCACCCACACATTTAATCTAACTCCGGTAAACAAGTCACAAAATAGGGTAGTTTACATGTATATAGTTGCTTTTGTCTGAGAACCTCCCTGCTTTAAAAAGGAGGGAAGTATTACAGCTCTATTTTAAAAAAGCAGAAACTGGAGCACAGAGGGCTAAATTCATCCTTCGTGTAAATTTATCCCTAATCCATAGTTTTAAAAGAGGCTAGACTAAAGAGAAATTTGGCTCAAAGTTTAAATAATTTAACTCACTCACTACATGAGCTCCAAGGACAAAGAGGGGAACAGAACCCAGGAGCCTTCACTCCAACCCCACTGCTCTTATCAGAAATTATTTGGGTTAGCATAAAGTGTTCAGAAATACAAAGTTCTACTTTACCTTGAAGCACAGTTCAAACATTGCAAAGCAAAACCAAGCAAGGTCACAGACAAGATTTTAACTTGATGCACTGGTGCCATCTCAATCAATGGGAAAAATGCCATTTTTGGAAGTAGTTTAACTTTGTGTCAATGTCAATGCTCCATTATGTCAGGAATACATATAGTGGTGATTTCCCTCCTCTTTCCCTGCAGAACTGGCAAGCACTGTTGATCAGCAGTGTCACATTGGCAGGAGGAGTGTGTGTGTGTATGTGATTTTGCTAAGAGGAATTCCAATGCTACCAAACATTTGCCAGAGTTAGGGGCGGCCTATGCTACAAAAGAAGTCTGGTGGTGACAGTGGTAAAGATTTCTGAGTGACTCAGTCATGGAGAAAAATATCTATGCTATTTTCCATCAAAATCTCTGTTAACACCCCAGGGAAGGCTTCCAGATTATAAAAGAAAAATTTTAAAAAGTTTTTTTAAGGGTATGATCAGAAAAAGTGATTCAACTGGAAACTAGAGCAGCTGTGGAAAATGTGACACCACCTTTGCACAAAGATATTTACTGCAGTAGTGTGAAAAATGTGACTGAGGGACAGGAGCAGGAAAATAAGCACCTTTGACTTTGTAAAACCTGGAAGTGTTCTGAGCTTTTTGTTGTTGCTGTTGCTGTTCTTCAGTGCCTGTGCTCTTTTCTTCCTGCTAATTCAACATAGCTTTGCTGCACCCCCTCATGGGTGAAGTTTGTTTTTGGAATGTCCATGGGAAATTCCCATTTTATAACTAAACAGAAGTCAGTATAAATTCTTCAGGGAAACACACTTCTCTGGAAGGCAGCTATTGCCTGGAAGAAGTAAAGTTTAATGTTCCAGCATGCTTCATCCAAAGTTTGTGCTCCGTTACAGCAAAGAAACTCTACTCAAGTCAGTAGAGCAACGCTGGATTGCAGGAGAGAGCACATGCACATGTGCGTGGGAGAGCTTATTTATGCATGTCACTGCTGGAACTGAATACAAATGAAACACGTTAACCATGTTTCCAAGGTCAGTGTAGAACATAGGCTGGTTAGTCTTCAGTCCCCATGTTTTAGCCTAGATGGTCTCTGCCTTCTAATGGACCTAACTGATAGGCATCAGGTGTCCTGGCTTTGGAGTTGCTTGTAGTGTGTTATTTTCTGTTCCAATGTGGGTTTATGCACATCTGGTTCAAAATCACCAGAGTAATGTGGAAAATATACATAATTATCAGGGGAAATGGCTGAATTCTGAACAGGAATATGGAGATAAAAGCTTAGCTTCTATGTTGACAATCCTGCGCATCACTGTTGCTAGATCCAGAAAACCCACTGTTGCTAATGTATTGTCCATTGCAAGAATACTGGTATGGCTGGTTGTACCACCACCCTACCGCACATCTTAGGAAATCTGATGAGGAGGAGAAATGTTTAAATACTGTACAAAATAAGAACTCTTACTGTACATCTTAAATGTTGTATAAAATAGGTCAGCACTCTGCCTCTCAGGTGTTGATGATCCATACATACTCCCAAATGCCTGACATGGAATGAAGTACAGCAGGCAAAGGGGGAAAGAAATGAAAACCAAAAAGAAGGGCACAATGAAGCTCCCAGCCTTTTCCAGTTGCCCCACCCCCATGGAAAGTGAATCAATGACCTACTCTTTCTAATTGGGAACCCTCCTGTGATGCAATGGAGGGAGGATTTGGCACCAAAGAAAACTTATCACTAATCTCATCAGAAAGCGCAAGTGACAGCAGGATTTGACAGCATAGTACCCATCTTCAGGACCCTGAGTTCCACCAGCTCAAGCATCCAGCCTCTCCTCATTTCTCTACTGGTTGAATGCATGCTAATGATAAGCCTGTGCCATAAGCAAAATGATGGGTGATTAAAACCTCTCACCAGGAGAAATTCTCCACCCAGCGATACACTCATGAGAATGGTCAAAACCAGTGGTAAGTGAGTCATGGCAAGCTGGGGAGATGGCTGGATTTGGCCTGGGGAGGGTGCGCTGATGGGTCCTGTGGGGTTGTGACACACCATCAAGTGTATCTCAACCTGCAAAAGGTTGAGAACCACTGGTCTAAACAAGGCTGGATCCAGCACCTGCCTCGTTGTCTCCATTCAAGAATGTCTCCCTTCAGAAACTTTCGCAAATGTGAAGGCTCTAAAAGGTGAAGGTATCAGAGAGAGCAGCCTTCCTGCCACCCCTGCGCAGGAGCATCTGAGAGAGGCTGCCAGGCACTGCCTGGAATAAGGCAGCAGGCACTGCAGGAAGTAGCACAGAGATTGAGAGTGGGAGGGGATGTCAGGTCCGGGAAAGTTCCCCTCTGCCAGTCTCAAAAGGTTTGTACCAGATTGTGTCTATTGCACTGTCATTAATGGAATTGCTCCCTTCCCCTGGATACCACACAACAAAAAGACAACACCTTAATAACAGCTTTTGGTGCCTCTATATAAAGCCTTTCTCAGGCTTCACTTACAACAGCCAACGCATGGGGGACTCACATTCCAGGTCTGCTGTGATATATAACACAGAAAAATTCAGCTTAAATGTCAACACCAGGCATAGGATACAGCAGCCACATGTGTGTTCACATCAGTCCAGACCGACTGTGAGCCTGTGCATCATGGTATGTGTGTATATTGCTCTATCTGCCCATTGGGCAGAAAGTGTGAGGATACGTTGAGCCAAAGCACCTCACCCTCTCTATGGTGCATGAACTTCCCAGTCAGGCACAAAGAAGGAGCAATGCGGTTTGGGAACAAGTCTGTATATATACTGATTGTAGCTGGGAGAAATCCTCAATTCACGGTGTAACTTATTGACGGACCTGACTTAGCCTGAGTCTGTCTCTGGGTTTTGATAGCAAGGCAAAATAATTTTTATTGACAGCTCCCTAGGAGCAACTGGGCAGCACTCAGCTGTTCTGCACAAGTCAGATTCTTATGAATAGAGATTTCAAGAACCAGCATCATGAGGAGCAGATCTGTGTGCAGAGTGCTACCAGCACTGCCAGGCCATGCGAGAGGAGAAACCATGAGACAGATTAAAGCAAACACAGCACAGACTTCACTCACCCAGCTTTGTTGATGTATCTCAATCCCAACTCACAGCCCCTTACTATTCCTATTCTGAGATATCTCCCCCACCACCTCTGACAATGCCTCTCAATCCTAATTGACAGACCCTCTGCTCTGCCATATCTGACCTTCCCCTACTCCTAGCTCTGCTTATGCCCATCTCTCCCAACCCACAGGTGCATTTGCTATCTCAGCCATTGGCTCCCGACCTCACACAGTTCTGCTGGTGCCTCTCAGCTCTGATCTATTACTTCCCCTACCATTCTCATCCTGGGACAGCTGGCTGTAATGAACTGTACTGGTCCCATGGCATAAATATCAATTAAGAACCAAACCTGTAAAAATGCAAATACCCTAAGAAATATTTCAGCAAAAAAAACAAGCACAAAAATTCCCTGTGCCTCCTTGCCTCCCCTGCCTGCAACCTCTATGCAGCTGCTTTATCACAAACAGCAACATTGTAACCACTACAAGCAGTAACTATGCTGACTCCTATGGTAACACCAGGGCCAGTGCTGTAAATGACGTCATTCAGCCATGGAGCATTAAGGTTGAATGTGTCATTTGCAGCTAAATTGTGTGGTTATTTATGAAGCACAGCAAGAGCTCTATACCCAGCAAGGCAGCCCGTACAGACAGAGTGCCCTATATGTATTTTAAGGTCTACTATTCCACACAGAATCTGAGCCCACGAGAATTACCACTTCAACAGTTTCAGCTCAACAATACACAACTCTCAGCCCCTACAAAGCATGGCACACATATCAGCTGGCTCAGACCTCCCTTCCCTGTGAGTCTGGGAGCTAGTATCTCAGTTTCAGACAGATGAGGACACAGAGCCCCATTAGCAGATGCAGTTAAAAAAGAACCCAGGAGTCCTAACTCCTAGGCTCCTACTTTCACTAACAATGGTGACTCTTGGACCTGCACAGCCTGTGCCTTGGAGAATCATTAATAAGGAGCACAGCAGGTGTTAAAGTAAGCTGGAATGCCCCAGAACTGGGGCCCGCAAATTTGAGAGGCCAGAATTCTGGGGCTCTGAAAAATAGAAAAAATTAGGCAGAACGCGTGTTCTGCCCTGCCCTGGCCAGGGAGCTGCGGCCAGGGTGGGGGAGTTTTCAAATCTCCCACCCTGAGCATGCTTAGATGTGTGCTCAAGGCGGGAGCAGCCTGGCCAGGGACCATGAGAGATCACGGAGTCCAGCCCCCTGCATTCATGCCAGGACCAAGTACCATTGGGGGTGGGGGACAGGGGGCAGCATGTGAGGCCAGCATGAGGGTAGGGGAGCAGAGGGGGCAGTGTGTGAGGCCAGGATCAGGGCCCGGGAGCCAGTGGAGGGGATTGAGGCCAGGGAAGTGCAGAGGGGTGGAGGCAGCAGCACATGAAGCCAAGATCGGGGCCAGTTTTTTTATGGAATACTAACTGATGTGTATGGTTCTGAGTGAAAAGTGGTTGCAAATGCCTACCTGAGCTGAGGCCCGCACATGCATGAAGGCGGCCCAGAGATTAGGAGGGTTCCTGGACCCCTCAAATTATACTTTAACCACTGGAACACAGGCATTTCAATCAGGTGCTTTGAAGATGGGTGAACTTACAGAAAGGAATGAAACTAAATGCAAGGGGGTGTAAAACATAGGATCAGGTCATAAAGTAACAGAAAATTAGAGCAGTTTACAGGCTCAAACCATGGGAAGCCTGAAGTCAAATTACCCTTTGTAATGGGAAAAGAACCCATAGTCTCAATTGAGTCCTGCTTTCACAGAATTTAGCTTGCATATTAATTCGAGTTCAGCCAAGCATTCTTGAAACTACAGTACTCACCTGGGGAAGTAAGAAAACAAACTGACAGGGCTAGACGGGTTCCCTGAAGTCATCTACTACAGGAGAGACCCAAGAAAGAAAACAACAGAATACCACTAGTCACCACATACAATCCTCTGCAAAAGATCATTAAGGACCTAAAGCCTATTTTAAAAGATAATCCCTCTCTCTCTCAAGCATTAGGAGACAGACCACTCCTTGCATATAGGCAGCCCCCTAATCTTAAACAGATACTCACCAGCAACTACAGATCTAACAACAAGAACATTGAAGCAGGCACACACCCCTGCAAAAAACCACGCTGCCAAGTCTGCCCACATATCTACACAACAGACACCATCAGAGGTCCTAATCAAGCCTGCTACTCCATCAAAGGCTCATTTACCTGCTCATCTACTAATGTGGTCTATGCCATCATGTGCAAGAAATGCCCCAACACCTTATATATTGGACAAACAGGACGATCGCTCCGTAAGAGACTGAATGAGCACAGAGCTGATATCAGAAATCAAAAAACAAAGAAACCAGTTGCTGAGCACTTCCATCTTCCTAATCACTCGATGATGGATGGATTTGTTAACGACTGTCTGTCGTTAGAGCTGTACCTGGGACATCAAGACTTCAAAGAGAAACAGCTGAACTCGAATTAATATGCAAGCTAAATTCTGTGAAAGCAGGACTCAGTCGAGACTATGGGTTCTTTTCCCTTTACAAAGGGTAATTTGACTTCAGGCTTCCCATGGTTTGAGCCTGTAAACTGCTCTGATTTGCTGTTACTTTATGACCTGATCCTATGTTTTACACCCCCTTGCATTTAGTTTCATTCCATTCTGTAAGTTCACCCATCTTCGAAGCATCTGAGGAAGTGGGATCTTCTCCCACGAAAGCTCATGCAAAAAATAAATCTGTTAGTCTTAAAGTGCCACACAACTGCTTGTTGTCTTTTTACTGGACTAGACTAACACGGCTATCCCTTTTGAAATTTCAATCAGGGTCTCAAAGCACTTTACGGAACAGGGTCAGTGTCACTGCATCCTCTCCAAGGTGGGAAACTGAGGCTCAGAGACAGGCTAGACAGTGAGTCAGACATAGAACCCAGGACTCCTGGCTCTCCAGTCTCCGTGATGACCGCTAGAAAAAGTCGCATACAATTTGTCTTGCACCCTTTACCATGTGCTACAAATCAAAGTCAATGGGTATAAGGCATCAGGTCAGCTAGATGGGAGTATATAGTGTTTCCATCTGGGACAACAGGCCTACTAAGGAACTGGGCAAGGCCATAACTACAGTGGGGCCAATGGGGCTTTGCCTCAGGCACGCTGGAGCGGCTCAATAGAGCCACTCTATTAAAAGGTGTGTTTTGCAGTGCTGGCCCCAAGCACCACTAATTGCAAATGGCACATTCCGATCAGAACACACCCCGGGTGCTGAAATACCACGTTACAGTTCTGGAACTGGACACAGCACAGACCAGTGTTCCTGTGGTCCACGACGGCTTTCAAAGTGGTCGTCCACTCCCCTCCTGCTGGCTGCAACTGGGAACTGCTGCCTAAGAACCCAGGTTGATTGTGTTTTTGTAGGGCTCAAAGACTGATGCAGGCTCCAAGAGGATAGAAGATCAGTATTCCTCTCCCTCTGGCTGTAGCAGGGAGCAGAGCAAAGTGGTCCACCTGTGTCTACAGGAGCTGTCCCTGCTGGAGCTAGAGAGAAGGGAGCACTAGTTTTCCATCCGTTTCCCAGAAGGCAGCCATTGCCTGCTGACACAGGTGGAGGGCACAGGACTACAGGATATGGGCAGTTTCCCCAGCCAGGGAGATGGGAGATCAGCAAAGATGCTGGCTGCAGTGGAGGTGGGGGGGAGCCTGTTGGCACAGAGTGGTGGCCCATCAGTGTTGTAAAAATGACATCTGCGGCCCTCGAACCAAAAACATTGGGAACCACTGGCACAGACCTTGCTCCTTCCCTGCTGGATACAGACAAGAAAACAAAAGAGCTTACACCACAAACCGTGTCACTGGCTTGATGAGAATTATGTCCCCAGTTGTAGTGAGGGGAAGAGAAGGAGCCCGACAGGATGCTGGCCAGCTGTGCCACACAGAATAGTGCCAGTCCATCCTGGAGCACACAGGCAGTGTGCAAACTACATCTAAGCAAACAGTTTCATCACTCCTCCCATTGCCCCACAAAACATCTTACTGGAGACACAGGTCTGAGGTGTTTGTCAGTTCAGACCAGACCTCACACAAGTCCAGGGTGACAGCCTCACCCCAGAGCCCAACAGCCATTGGAATTATCAGACAGGGTCAGAGCTGTGGTCAGTCTAATCCAGTACCCTGTCTCCAGCAATGCCTGGAGCTGGGCCAAGATCTCACAAGCCACACAGCTCAGCACAAGTGGCCAGGCACATGATAGAATGTTTCAGCCCCCTCTAAAGCACTAGGCACTGGGCACTGCACAAGGGTCTAAGAGCCATGGCTGGATGGACTGATCTGGTGTGACAAGCAGAGGGATCAGAGTTAGCTCAGATTCATTCTGCCAAATACTGTGCTCCTCTGGTAGAATCATTTTGGAGAAAGAGGGCCTGGCTCTGGGCTATCCTATAACATTCACAGTGCCTGGGATTCTGGGCACCACCTTGCATCTTTTCCTCTAGGCTGACATTTCCCCCAGGTGGAGCAAGGCTCATTTATTCTTTGTTCTTCCTCACAGTGTTCACAGCCTCCTCAATGAGCAGATGCCACCAGCTGGCCTCACAGTGAATCAGTGATTAGCCTGTAGCTCATTACCATGGCAACTGCAAGCTCTAGAACAATGCCATTGTAGCACGTTACCATGGCAAAGTTCTAGAGTGACCCCAACAAGAAGGCCTGTTAACACTGACATATCCAGCAACCCATGTTCTGTAAAGGCCCAAGCAGACACACAGAGATCCTGACCCAAAGGGGTTCCAGTCTAAACCAAGCAATTCTCAGCTATGGGGCTAGACAAAGAGAGAAGGCAGGGAAAGAAGGGAGCATGGTTATGGCAAACAAAACCAGGGGTTAAAATAAGGGAGAAGGCACAGGAATGCAGTTCCGGGGCCTCCTATTTTTAGGCAAGCAGGGCTCCAGCCCCCCCTAAAAATAGAGGAACGCAGAGTTCTGGGGCCCCCTAAAAATAGCACAAGCAGCCAGAATGCAGCATTCCAGTGACTCCATCGTAAACCCTGGTCCACCTCAAGCCCAGCTGGCAGAGAGCTGCCGCAGGCTGGGAATTTGGGAATCTCCCACCTGCAGGATGGATCAGCTTGTGGCCGGAAGCAGATTCCAGCCGGTCAGCCAGCCTGCAAATAGCCAAGGGAAGGGCTTTGGGGGAGGGGCTGCTGGGGGTTGTGTGGGCAGGGTGTGTGTGGGGGGGGATGTAGAGCAGAGGTAGATAGGAGTGGATGTATAGCAGAGGGTTGTGGCTGGGGTTGTGGGGTAGCTATTTGTCTGTGTGTGGGGGGGTGTACCTGAGGGGATGGGGTGGCTGTGTGTGGGGGTTGTGTAGCTGGGGCAGTGGGTGCCTTTGTGTGGCAGGATATAGCTGGGGGGGGGTGGCTGTTTGAGGGTGTGTGTAGCTGGGACAGTGGGGTGGCTGTGTGTGGGGGGGGTGTAGCTGGGGGGGTGTAGTGGAGCGATAACTGATGCATGTAGCGCTCAGAAGTGGTTGCAAATGCCTACTTGGCCTGGAGGGCAGTAGCTTGGGTGGGGGACCTGTATGAGGGTGGGCCTGGAAATTTTGGAAGGTTCCAGGCCACCCAAATTATACATTAACCCCTGAGTAGCTGAGGTGCAAGGGGGCTCACCCTGGCATGCGGGAGCCCACCCTGGCATGAGGGGGGGCACCAATTTGAGAGGGTTCTAGGGCCCCCCAAATTATACTTTAACCCCTAAACAAAACCAACAGGAAGTACATCAGTGACTCAGGCATGATAATATTTTTAAGGACAATGGGGAAATGGATGGCCTAGAAAATGGCAGCCCAGGAAAGCTAAGCCCTAAAAGTTGAAATGATTGCGTGAAAAGGAGACATCTAAGTTAAAAAGCATTTTTTGTCTGTCAGCTGGTTGATTCTTTTGGAACAATCAGCTCTAAATTCCCCTCTTTCTGCTTCAAACAAGCCCAGCTATTGTTCAGAGCCTCTAATAAACTCCTGGCAGCTGATCTTTCCTCTAGTTTCTGCAGCTGTTAGAAGATGGCTTAGGATGCATCTTTGATATTTGACAGCATAAACCTGCCACCAGGGAGGGGAAGCTGGATTCTATGCTTTGTGCCAGAGACCTTAATACCAGATTACCCTGCAAAGCCCACAGCAATTCTCCTAAAGCAGCATGCTACTCCATAGGCTAGCAAGAACCTGGGGCACAGGTGACCAGTCTTTTCCAGTACAATTGGTGACTTGGTACAAAGAATTTCAGCAGGCATCTCTTTTAAGAACTATGTAAGACAGCACTGTGCAGCAATGGTCCATACCAGGCTTCCAGCTACTAGGGATTCTAGCACCAATCTCCTTCTAGGGGACAAATTGAGGATGCAGGACGGGTCACATCTGTCCCCTCAACCCCTCATTTTACACCCACATTTGCCTTCTTCACAAGATAATCCAGCCTCTTTGCAGTTCTCATTTAGACACCAGAAAGACTGACTTCTCAAATGATTATAACAACCCCTGCATGAGTCAGTAGTAGGGTTTGAACCAAGGATCTTCAGCAGCACCCTGACCACATGAGCTAAACGAGTAATCCCATTAGCTGATAGCAGTAATAGGCTGTTACCCTCTAGTGCAGCTGCCAATAGAACAGTATGAGCACAAGTCTGACCATCCCACAGAATCCTAGAGACTGCACTTTAGCCTGAGCCCATATCTCTGCACAGCAATGAAACAAACCAGTTAGCCCAAGTTGGCTCAAATGAAGCTGCACAATCACAACTACGTGCTACCTCGACACTAATCAAGCCAGCTTGTTTCCTAGTGTGACAGTCTTACTAACCCAGCACCCCAACAGGATAATTACTGGAACTGGATTTCACTTAGTTAGCAGTCACCACTAGTGCTGGGCCTGCACCTAGGGCTGAAATTCTAGTTCCACTGAAAGCAGTGACTCTCTGAAAGAGTAAGCCTAGCTCACCATGAAGCCAACCCAAGCTCAACAAAGCTTTTGTAAAACTCAGTGAGGCTGGGCTGACTTGCACTGGACTCTCTCTTGAGCCCAGATGCTCTCATCTGTTCACAGGATAACTGATTCACAGAGCTCCAGGGCACAAATGTACCCTAGCTGCAGAGCACAAGTTGGCTCCAAACACCTCCAAAGTCAGAGGACATCAGAATCCACCTTAGAAAGCTAGAGAAGTCAAAACCTGACCCAAATATTGCCAATCTTTGAAGAATGAGAGAATCCAGGCTTGGAGCTAGGTGAACAGTTATGGTTATGCTCCTAGGCACTGCCCCCCACCAGGAACGTTGCTGACCTGGTGAAAGGCCCGGGTCAGGACCCTGGGCTCCTGCTGCTGCCAGCCTGACCCCGATCCCTGGCCCATGGCCACAAAAGAGATTCAAGGCACTGGCACTGGGGCTCAGGGCACATGCCTTGTGTGCCAGGTGCCAGCAATGCCCCTTCCCCCCACCATAGTCAGCCTCATTTCCAAAAAGCAGGCACCTTACCTTGGGTCAGGCGTGTGGGCTGCTTAACCTGCAGACCATCAATGGTGCAGGCATTCCCGCAGGGGTGCAGGGTGAGGGTCCCACATACATTTTCGATGTAGCAGTGCTCAGAGGCCAGCCCAGGTCCCTGCAGAACAATGTCCTTAGCAGCCGAGCCAATCACAGTCCTCCCTGAAAAGAGAAATATCTGCTTAATGCTCCCTGGGCCACATCAGGGATATTCTGTACCTGGGAAGAGAGCTCAAACAGGTCAGGTATCCCCATTTACAGAGATGGAGATGGGGCTCCCTCGCTCTGTTACTAGTGCCCAAACTCTACTTGTTGCACACTCCACCCTGTGTGGCTGCCATGCGATAGCGGTGTGGGAACCAGGCTATTAGGGGTTGTGCAGGAAGTTATTTCAGTAGTCTTTGTCCAGAGAAGGTTGTGAACTGAGAAGCAGAGTGCACATAACCATTACCTCAGTTTTGTGGAATAACAGGAGTACAGCCAGGGTCAAGGAGCAAATGAGGAGGGGACAGCAACTCCTGTCCTGCTACTGCAGAATGAATGCAGACCTGGGCATCAAGCCACCCAGCTGTAGACACTGGGGTAGGGTCCCCAAGAGAGGGTCTGAAACAGCCTCCTCCAGGTCCTGCACTCATTGCCCCCTTCATGAACACACAAACTACCAAAGGCCACTAATTCACCAACACAGCTCCTCATAAAATGAGGGTACCAGCTTCTCTCATGGATTCAAGAGTTCTGTGCTCATTCCGCTAGCCCAGGCTAACTCTTAAAAAGCTCTGAAGGCAGCCCAATGAGCATCTACAAGGGTGAGTAGCAGTGCTGATCTGCCTCTCCAAATCCCAGACTCTGCAGCATCCTGGAGGAACAAGGCTTCTTCATACTTCAGAAGAGAGGGGAGTCCTTCCACAGGGTAAGGACAGAGCTGCAGAGCCCAGTGCAGTACTGCTCTGTCCTTGGCTGCAGAGATTAGCACTGGAATCCTGTTTGTAGTCCCAAATACAAAGGCCAGGACAGAGAGATGGCTTTTCGGCTTTCTTTTCCTCCCTTAGTGGACAGGTTACTTCTCATTCTCTGCCAGAGGTATAGGGTGCTCCGTAGGATCTGTGCTTTGTGCTGGTGTATGCACGTGTCATGTGTGCACAAGCAAATCCTCTACAGTCAGATCTCTGACATCTTCACAGGATGCAGACCCTCTGGAGGGAAGGAACAACCATCCTATGTGCTTCTCAACCGCTCCATTCTTGGGAGCCAGGGTTGAATCAGCGTCCCTTAGCCAGCCCAGCTCTTGCTGTGATGCTGGTTCCATCCGGCTCTGGACTGCTGAGGTTACATAAACCAAGAACACCAAAGCAGACATTAACTCAAGTCCCTACCAAATGAGAAGGTCTGGGACCACCAGCTCCTATTGCTGGGATCGAAGATGGGTGGGACTTAAACCCTAGTGTGCAGCCTTCAGTATCCCAGCCAGATTCAGAATGTGCATCCCAAATTCTGTAGGATTAACCTGTATTCTGGAACCCACACTCAGCATCCAGATGTGGATATTTTAGAGGGCCTTGCTCAGCATTCTGCAAAAAGATACAGCCACACTAAGTGGATCACAACAAAGTCCATATATTTGGTGCGGTAGAGGGAGGACAAGGACACAGCTGGGAGAAGCAGTCAGGCCAATACTGACTGTATTCACTGATCAGCCAGAGCAGATGAAATCTCAAAGGTGAAAAACTGCCTTCAGTCCATGCATCGATTGCAATGGAAGACAAGCATGGTGCATACAAGCCAGCAGCATTTTTCCGGCTGGGCCATCAGTAGCCCCCGTTTCTGGGCTCCCAAAACACCATGCAATCTTCCACTAACTAGAGCCTACAGTCTAGGAAGACAGGAGGTCTATATCAGATACTGGGGCAGGGCAGGAATATTAGCTCCAATGAACAAAGGGAATAGAAGGAAGTGGGCTCAAATTCTCAAAATCAGTTACTAATTTGGAAGGCCCAACTGGAGATTTCTATGGCATGACTTTCAAGGGTGCAGAGCACCCACAACCGTAAATGACAGGACTGGAAGCTTGTATGTGCTCAGCACCCCAGAAAGTCAGGCTCCAGTGTTTCCAGTTGGACCCCTCTCAAATTAATGACCATCTCTTAGAATCAGACTGCAGGTTCCTAAAATGGGGCATCCAAAATTAACAGCTGGTTTAAAATTGGGGTGTAGGAGATTTGGCCAAGGCCTCATAGAGAGTCTGTACTAAAGTTGAGAACGGAACCTCTGTGCCCATTGTTCTCATTAGAAACACACCCTTGCCATGCAGAGTAAGTTGCACAGGAATTCAGTCAGAAGGGAGCAGAGAAAAAGACCCTCTCCACCCAGCCAAGCTCCTAACCTCCATCAGCCTTGGCCCATTGCCAGATAGTCACAGCACAAGCAAGGGGGACTTACCCTCTTCCAGGGGAAGGAGGGTGATGGCGGTACTGAGCCGGCCACTGCCCAGGCTCACTAGGTGCGGCTTGTCTGTCTGGACCTTCAGCCCCTTGCCCATGTCTATCAGGTCCAGAGGGCTGTTCTGTAGGGAAGGATAAAGCAGAACCTGTGTTTAAAACATGTTCATCCCTGTACTCAGTGGAACGGTCACTGTGTCAAGTCCTTCCTACATGGGGGACTGAGAGGTTTTCCACCTGACAGGAATTGCAATGAGTTTGGTGAGTCTCACTCAATTCATGATCGACTAGTATCCACAGTGCAAAAGCCACCCCACTTGGTTCGTTCTTGGTAGTTGCCAACAGAAAGGCCAAGGGCTGAACAGGCCATTGGGACTGCTCCCTGGGAACAGGTCAGGTTGCATGTTCTGACCTTGCCGTTAAGTATTTGGGATGTAAACGGAGAGCTCCAGGTCTGTCAGTCTGGCACCATAACATACGTATAGGGAGGCAGATATAGCACCAGCTGCTCCAGAGAAGATAGCTCTTGTTCTAGCAGCACCATACTTACAGGAAAAGAACGAGGGAATAGGGATGGAAGGAGCCCAGAACCACAGGGACAATGTCTGGGGGGGGGGGGTGAGCAAGACCCCTGAAATGAGGAGCAAGGCCAGTGGGGCTGCTCATAGGCAGAGGTGGCGTATGTTCTAAGGACTTGCTTATACGCAGATGGCTTAACCCCTAGGGTTTGAGTACAGGAGAAGACAGCACTGGCAGGGGCATTCCCACCATACTGGGTCATTGCTCCAGACAGAACCCACTAGCCAAACCTTCTCCCATTTGGAAAGGAGGAACTAGCAGTGGGAATACACAGTATCCCAGCCATAATCCCACTGGATGGCAAGAAGACCTCCACCCCTCACCCCCCACTTCCCAAGGCTTCCAACTGGGAGATGCCCTCCAAGCTCCTTTTCTGCAGCTGACCTCCAAACAAGCCAGTAGATGGATGCATGGACAAGGAGACAGTTGTGGTCTCTGGTGTGGGTTAGCTCCTACCCAGCAGCCTGTTCTCAATCAATGATTCAGAGGCGTTCTAGCTCCATTCCCATTCTTCACAATGAAGAAGGGGCATAAATATTTATGGACTCCTTATCTCTCTGCTTTATATGACAGGCCAGAGCAGGAGTGGAGGTCTCACAGGATAGCTAGCTGCAGCCAACAGACCTGGACTCTCTCCATCACCATGGGCCTACCACAAGTAAACCAAAATCCAGGCAGGCTTCACTGAGACCTCACCATGCACATGTATACATAGGTACACTCAGACACACATGTATGCAGAGATGTATGCAAGCACACACAAAAAAGAACCTACAAGTACAGACTGCGGGGCCCCTGGCTCCTCATTCTGAGGAGTCCTTCCTCAATCCTTTTTCCAGAGCACAGAAAGTGCTCTGCATGGGCTCCAGACAGCAGGTTAACAAGTTAAGTAATGGACTCCAGGGGTTCTGAGTCTTTCCCATGTCTCACGACAAAGGCCAGGTTGGCTGTAACCTTTGCCTTTTGTTGTGGGCTTGGGGAAGAGAGGGCTGGAAGGATGAGAAGTGACAATAGCTAAGCACTAGGAGAGAGGGGATTCCCTGGGTTTGGGTTCTATTTAATAAGATCTAAGATAATAGCCATTTAGCTCAAATGAATTTACAATCAATCCCATAATAGGATTGAGAAAGAAGGCTTCAATGGTGCTGCCGACTGCTGAGCACAAGTCACCCACAGCCAACTTCTAGGTCTATTCAAAATACCAAGATCCTTTCAGAGTTGAACTCTGGCCAGCATGAGGGGTGCGAGATGCAGCACGTACACCAGGTAGCCGCATGTCATTCACTATCTCCAGGGTAAGGCATGACGCCTCAGAGACTGTAAAGCATCAACAGCTCCTTACTGTGATGGGCCCACAATTTCTCATAGGCAAGCTGTTCCATGAGATCCCGAGGAGTCTTTAGGGCTAACCCAGCCAAAGAGCAAGAACCTGGATATTGAACTGCCCAACCTGGAACCAGTGCCCCCAGAATCTACCTGGAACTGGGATTTGAGTTGGGCCTTGACCCATAACAGACGCAATGCCATGTATGAAGCCTGACCTAGCCCTGGCAGAGGAAACCTGCACTCCCTATGCTCTCAAGGATCACCAGGCCAGGACCCATCTTCCAGAGTCTGGGGTTACTCCCTCCAGGGTTTTCAGGATGTACTGGTTTCCAGGTGGCTCCATCACTACGGGGATCTAAATGTCCTGAATAGCCACTCCTTTTAGAATCCCCCTACATCCTCTCTAGGACTAACAATCTTTCTCATTTGTGATCCCTGTGTCAGTCTCTGGTGATGGAAGGACAAGGCATTCGCTCTCAAAGCTGTCTTGTCTCAGTCGGCCTTACCCACTCCAAAGCAGAAGTGCTAATGCACTGACAGGAGGTGGCGAGCCTGGCACACACTCACCTGGATGATTGCTTGAACTTTGCGGGTCGAGCTGATAATGCTCTTGTTTGAAGACTCCATGACAACTTCATTTATATACCTGTCACTCTGCTGCAAAGGAACAGAAAGATGGTGTTTGGCCTTGAGAGAGCCCCCACAGCTGCAATAATACATTGAAAGAACCAAACCAGCATGGTGCATGGGGTTATGCTACAGGGACACCTCTCCCTCGCCACATGGGATGCAGACAGGTGGGAATAATGAGACACATGAGGTCACAGGCTAAGCGTAAAGTTCATGATGCCTCAGCAAGCACAGGTGAATGATCAAGAGGCCCCGCTATCTATGCCCAAGTCAGTGAAAAAGGAGAGTGGTCTAGTGATTATAGCAGGAAAATGGACAATCAGGATATGTGTTCCATCCCAAGCCTGACCTTTGGCAATCATTTCGCTGCTCTGTGCCTCAGTTTCCCCATTCATATAGTTGGGCTCACATCCACCTACCTACACAGGTTGTTGGGGCTCATGGCTGTTTTTAACCAGCTTTGAGGTACTTGGATGAAGAGTGCCAGAGAAAAACAACATATCATCAGCAATACATGTTCCTCATCCTGCTGCTCCCCCTACCCATAGACACAAGTAGCTTCCAGGCTTTTTACCCAGCTTCTGCACTGGCATTATTTGTTTCTTCTAGAAATGAGTGGGGTATAAATCCCAATACTAAAGAGACCACGAATTTGGAGACATTAAAAAAAAAAAATCTACGTCATTAAAGGTACATAGAAAAAATAATCATCAAAGGAAAAATCAACATTTGGGATTCAGAGATGGCAGGGTGGATAAATACAGAAATTCACACACTGCTTGGGACAATAAATCTGTACTAGTCCAGCATCCCACCCTACCGGTCAGCAGGCATGTAAGCGCTCCAGCCAGCTCACCCAGCTACTAGTTAGGGAATCAGCAATGCACCAACCTTCATATGTGGGCACACAGCTCCCCAGAGCCCCTGCATGTCTGCACACGCCCCACATTGAAATGTATGTTCAGAGAGAAAAAGAGGGAGAGAGAGACAGACTGAAACCTGATCCCAGCTCTCCCTGAATTACCATCCAGGACAAGGTTTCTGTCCCTGCAGGAAGTATAAGCAAAACAGCTTGGAGAGGAAGCTGACCACACAAACCAGTGACTTCCTGTACACTGATGTTCAGACCTCTTGAGCTGCCTTAACAGCCTGGGACAGGCTAGAGTTTCTAAATTTACCCCCAGCTCCATGCATCCCACACTTCCATCTTAGAATCGCCCTACAGCAGGATAGCAGCAGTAACCTCTTCCTTCCTGGCTTGGTCTGTATGAGCTTCCAGAGCAGATTTGGGATGGATAATTTGTCCATTTGGCCTGTGGATCACCGGGTGCTGTCAGCTCCCTGCTACAGACCCCAAGGTTTCTGGCATTACAACACAGTTATTACTGTCCGCAGTTTTGTGCTGTCAGAGTGCAAGTCAAGGGACACATTATATCACAGGACACAAGCTGGCCCCAAATGACTTCTTTGGTGTAGTGTAACACACTAACACATTCTCCCTGGCAACTACGAGGGTGGGGTGAAGCCTACGCTTTTAGCCAGAGTCACTGTGCTTCGAAGCAGTGTTAAGAGACTGCAGAGAAGGTTGCGGTCTGTTGGATCCTTCAATCCCTGCTTCTCATCAAGCCCCACACTCCTTCCTTATCAGATAGGCATTAGCTCTTTGGCCAGTCAGGTGTAAATACCCTCACCTTTCCTAGGCAGCTGCAGACAAATCACTGAAATCATTGGGCTGGAATGTTCAGAGCTGGCAAGATGCACTGAATTGTCACAAATCCGGCCTCAGAGAGTGATGCCTTACACCACCAGGACTACAGAAATAATGTCTTGTTGGAATTAGAGTTGCTTGTCACATTCATCTGTGGAAAAGATAGCCCTTCCCCTCCATCTGCGACTAGGCCTCTGCTCTTAGTAATACATTATTTTGCTGGTATTAAAGCAGAACTAGGTCATACATAGCTCAGTAAAAAATGGCCAAACTGTGCAACACCAGTGCACCATCTACAGGCTAAGCCTGCATTGCAGGTAATAACGTAAGCCTTCTATTGCAACTATCAGTGGTGAACAATATTCACCAATGCAGTCACTGTCACTTCCAAAGACCGCCCCATATGCTTCCAGAAAAACACAAGCAACTCTGTTTTCAGTTACCTTCAGGGAACTTCTCTTGCCCTGCTTCACTCATGTCTGGTCACACTGGAAGGGTTTCAGAAAGCAGGGTGGGTTGGTGTAACTTGATCATATCTCCAAAAGGAAAGTGGTGATTCCTAAGCTGCCAACTGCTGTTCTCCAGTAGCTCACCTCTGCCAGCTGGGCATTTGTTGGGTCTTTTTCTGTCATGGCTGAAGTCACTCAGAGTGCATGGAAAGACTGTTTAGTCTCTGCTCCCACGCACCCAGCAGGCCCCTCCACCCATTACAAACATAGCTAGAGCAGGGCTGTGCTGCTCCTTATTTGTATTAAAGTGACCCCAAACCTCATAAATGCCTGTCTCTAGCCTCACAAGGACCTGCAGAGCTCTGGGATAGAAATCTGTGTCACCATGGCAGACAGGAATTTTCTGCTCCCAGACATCTTTCTGTTGCCCAGCATGGAGTAGAGGCTCTGGACGCAGACCCTGAACAGGAGAAAAATTCCCTTAGCACTTTTCACCTGGAAGGATCCTCTGTGCTCCACAGAGCCATCACTCCCCCAGGACTGACATGAAGCCCACTGTAGGGTGAAAAATGGCAGCTGTCATACCAGCACAGTGACAGGTTAGGGCAGAATGGGAATAACAACCTGTACCCAGCTGAAATTACTGGGGGTAGTAACGCAGAGTGCAATTAATTACCAAAGCTGGGCTTTGGCCAGGACACTAGAGTGAAGATCCTGGCTTGTGAAAAGTATCCTAGAACTTTATTGCTCCTCAGTGATCAGAACTTCAGTCCACGCCACGCCCCATCCAGAGGGCTTGCCATTTAGGGGAGATGTAGTAATAGACAAGGCACAAGTGTAATCAGGGATAATTGCAGTTCCTGGGCTGCAGAGAAACCAGCGCTGCCTTCTACCTATCAGGACACCTATCAGAAGCACCGCTGGCCCGGGAAAAGACCTGGGGCTCAGCGTGCTGGGACTCAGGCTTGTGTGCCACTGCTGCAGGTGACCCAGCAGCGGACCTGGCTCTCAGGCTCTAGCAGTCAGAGTTCGAGCCCCGTAAGCTTGGTGCTAGCAACACCCCTGACACCTGTGCCTGAGGAAACCATTAGTGCTAGCCCAGCTCTAAGCAGCAGCTGTGATCTTCATTTCTGCACACTGTATGTACTGTCCATGGGCTCTGGGACTGCTGTCAATGTAGCCCCCCTCAGATGGGCAAAGTCAGGTGTCTCCTACCCTCCCTATAGCTATCCACAGGTTGTCCTGGCAATCATAGCCCCCCTTCCTGCAGATCATCAGGCTTCAACTAGTGCAGCAAGGAGAGACCCTTTCCCCACTTTGTGAAAGCAAGCATTGTCTGTGGTTAGCAGAAGCCATGCCCAGTGCAAGAGTGCTCAGCCAGCCAGGAAGAGTGGGAGCTAGTGGATAACTATTACACACTGCGGAAAAAATGAAAGCCTGGAAAAAGACAGCGTTGACTCCAGGGTCGGGAAAGGAAAAAAAACAACCATCAACTCACAGTAGAAGGCCCTGGCTCCCTTTGAATTAGGCAGCTGAAAGAGGACATCATCAGGGAGCAAGACAAAAGGGAATTTAGAGTCAATTTTCATGGCAGTCCCACCACTGACACGAAGAGTAGCAAGGCTGCCTTCCAAGCTGTGTCCGGGTATGGAGCAGAGCTGCTGAGCCTGGAAATATTATTTGTAAATGGAGCACACTGGACATTAGGCTGACTGATAGCCATGGGGTGAGAGCCAGGAGCATTTACGGGGTCTGGCTGTCAAAGGGGCTGAGTTCCTGCCACTTCAAGCTGCCAGTGCTCAGAACATCTGAACCTCATCTCATTTTCTGGACAGTAATGAAGAGCTGTTTTCTTCACTCCCTGATTCTCACTCACAAACCTACAACTATTGGGGGCCAGTACTAGCCCTCACTGCAAGAGCATCAGTGTGTTTATGTGAGCAAGTGGGAGAAGGCGCAATACTTCATTACCACCAGGGTTTCTTGCCATTTGCTACCACTTTCCCTGTTTCCAACTTGCTACTTGAGATTTCCTGCGTGGGCTGCCCAGCCAGTACTTTTCCTGTGGAATGTGGCTGTGAGGTCAGAGAAAGGGGGCAAGGGAAAGATATGGTACCTGGGTGAGAGATGGAGGGGAAAGGCAGAGTCAGAGACACAATAAAGGCAGTCGATGGAGGGAGGGGAGACCCAGGTTCCAGAGAGCATATTAAGGGAGTGGTGTGGAGCTGTCTAGGACCTGCTCAGCCATCATTCACTAACATGCTGCCGAGACTGCACTGCCCGGCCACCTATTGGACCAAAGCCAACCCTGATGTTTAGAGGAGCCTCCATATGGCCTGGGCTCCATCCCCCTCAAATCAAGGTCTGAGCCCTGATGATGGCCAGACAGGGATCTCATGAGAACCATAAGCACTGGGAAGGACTATCCTTAGACCTCGTATGATTCCCCCAGCCCCAGTACACACGCCTAGAAACAGTGTGGTTTTGGGACCTGCATCTTACCTGCCCTTGGATCCTCAACTTGACACTGGGCCAAGCACCAACCGTCAGCCTTAGCAGCAGACTGTTCACGTCCTGGTGCCCTGCTCACATCAGGGCCAGGGAGGGCAATCTACTCAGCTGCAGAACAGTCTGTGCTGCCAGCTCCCTGGGGAGGCAACCGAACATCAAGGGAGAACACTTCAGTGGGGAAAGCCAAGCTAGCAGGGCCGACAGCCCCTCCCTAACCCCTGCACTTTCCCCCCAAAAGCAGCTGCAGAGGAAAAGCAGGCAGGGGGCTGGACTCTTGAATAGGAAGAGAGCAAGGCCAGATGGAATGCTGCTTGGAGATTAACCCCTTCCCACCATAGCAAACCACAAGATCCCAGATGAGCACACAGAGTCAGTATGGAGTGAAGGGCAAGTGTCGCACTGAGGCATGGTCTGCCACCTTACACCCATCTGGGCATGCCAGCACCAAATCCACCCAGCTCCTGTGAGGCAGGTACCCTCTTCTCAAACTCCAGCACTGAGGGGGAAGTCACCACAGCTGAGAGAATCCAGGAGTCCTGTCTCACAGCCTTGCCAGCTTAGCTCTAGCCACTAGGTACCAATCCCATCCCAGAGCCAGGACCAGCAGTCCTGACTCTCCAACTCTCCACACGCCTGCACCTTTAATCACTGGAGTTCTCTCCTGCCACAAGCCAAGAATAGAATACAGGAGTCCTGATTTCTCTCCTACCCCAGACGAACTACAAGCCAAGTCAGAACCATGGAGATGTAATTCTATAAGGGATTTTACTGCTTTCTAGAGGAGGAGGATACTGATCCCGCCAGATCCCTTCACAAAAAATCTGATCCCATATCTCCCATCCAAGTGCCCCAGCTGGGATCCTTTTGGGAGCCAGTGGCCACCCTGTGGACTTGGTTATCACCCCAAGGCTCTCCAAAGGGAGTGTCCCAGTGCAAGGAGATAAGGAATTAGAGAGCCCCCCTCAGCGCATGTTTCATCATGCTCCTTTCTTACCTCCCATCCCATCCCTTCACCTCACCTGGGAAGCACCAGCATGAAGTGCAACTGCTGCAGTTCACAAACAGACTCTGTTCTTGGAATGCTAGCAAGGGAGCGAGGCCCATCCCAGCCGGTTGCCCCACCTCTGGCAGCAACAAGGGTGCCTTTCTTCTCTCACAGCAGCCTGCAAAACACTTCACTTGTTCCTACCACCAAAAGAGAGACAGGCTCCAAATGCCAAAGGGCCAAGCTCAGCTTCCATGAAATAGCAACAGTCATCAGAGTCTTCCCACACAGCACAGTCCATGCTCACCTCCCCCCTCACTCTCCCATGGGGTCACTCTCCCTGCTTGCTCCCTCCTTAGCATTCACAGGACTCATGTCTCCAATTCCCACAGAAGTCTCTAAACAAAATTACTTAAAAAGTTAAGAAAAAGCCCTCCGTTCTTTCGAAGAAGGGAAGAGATAAGCATGGGAGGACTTCACTTCAGAGCAAGGAGAACGGGTGCACAGAGGCCATCAGCAAAAATGAACTGTAGTCTTGCCCTGCTTTTCTAGTCTTGGGCTCTGCTGGTGCCCCTTCATTCTGACTCATAGCACCCCTAGGCTTCCTTTCCCATCCACAGCTCTGCCAATGCCCCTCAATTCTGTCTCATAATCCTCGGCTATTCCACTCCTGGGCTTCTACACCCCTACTGCACAACTCTGCTAACGTCCCTCAATTTCCACTTATTCCCTTACTGTTCCAGTTCTGGGACTCTACCCAGCTTTGCCAACACCTTCAATGCTGACTTTGTGCCCCTGCTATTCCACTCTGGGGATCCCTCTGCTAAAGTTCCTCACTCAGACATGAAAATTACAAATATTTTACAACTCAGGCCAGGCAAATGCCTGCTGCTGCTGCTGCTGAATTCTTGCTAAACTGAGCTGAGCAGTTTGTGGCCTGATCACAATTCAGACATGGGATGGTGAGCTGCAGCATCAACTGGCCTTGTGACTGAATCCCTCCTGTCTCCTGTTGGGCTGCAGTTATCAATGGCAACTCTCTGAACCACAGTGACAGGGCTGGCAGCCTAGTTTGACTTCGGGAGGGCTGGGGAAGGAGGATTTTTGCTTTTCAGTGTCTCATCAAGTTTGTTTCCTTTGAAATGTAGTTCATCTATTAGACTTGCATACTGCCACCTAAAGTGCTCACCTTCCCTTCTTCCTGTGAATCACTTCATGAGCTTCCAAGTGAGGTCCGAAGGGAGGAGTGAACCTGTGGCTCTTTAGCTGCCCTCTTGCAGCTCCAGGCTCGCCACTGTCACAGGGAGCCCTTGCGGGGGGTGGGGGGGCTGATTCTGGGCTCCCCTCTACCACCAGGGGACCCTGCCACAGGTGTCTTGGCCCAGCTCCCCTCAACGCCCACCAGGAGGCTACCCGCATTGCAGTTCTCAAAACACTTGGTTATTGAAAGACATTTTTAAAATGGCTCTTTTTATCTTTTGGGTCACCAACCCCTGTCCCAAGGGGGACCTCAAGGTGACTGCAGCTTTGTATAACTGTACCCCAACTCCAGCCAGGCATAACACACTTCCGGCAAGTCACAGCTGACCAGGTAATTTCCCTGCTCTATGCCTGAGTTTCCTCATAGGAATAATAACCCTGCTCTGCCTCTAAGGGCACAGTGCCTGTGAATTCATCCAGGCTCACATTTATAAAGCACCTTGTAGATAGGACCTGCTATTATATTACTTAAAACAAAAACACCAAGGGGAAGGAGTGCCCAGCTGTGACCTATTTAATTGTATCTGCAATACAGAGGACAGATTGGACTCAGCCTGCAACTACACCTGGCGTATGGAGGCATGGGCATGCCCAAGAACAGTATTTAGCTGTGTGTATGTACATCTCTACGTACAGCATATGGAAACTGAACAATGTCTATCATCCTCTCTAAAGGCTGAATGCTGGTGTGACATGGGAACAAGTAAAAGGAGGAGACTTGGGTAATTCAAAAGGAGTTGCAGCAATCCTATGTGTTATACACCCTGAAATACAAAATCCCTGGCCTCTTTGCTCCCTCTCCACCCATTCCGTTTGATGAGTCACTCAGAGGCAGTCAGAGCAGCTGAGCTAACGGGATATACCACACAGCATCCAGGCCTTGCATCCAACTTGGCTGTACATTCACTCCACATCTGCTAATGTGTTTAAGGCACCAAAGTTGCCACCCCATCCTAGTGAGCAATGGGCTGTTTGCTTCCAGCCTGGGAATGTTGGAGGCGTGATGAGCATTGTCTTGGAGACAAACGTGGGTGGGAAGAGGACATGCAACAGCCGGCCCATGGAAACTAAATTACAGCAAGGGCCCTGACTGAAAAAGGCTCACATGGAGCTAGTGTTGCAGTGCCTGAGACACTATATCAGGATCAATCTCTGTGAATGGGCCAAACTCTGATGTAGAACGGGAAGGAAGGGGAGCATATCTGGTCAAAACAGACACCATGCCCAATCTGAAGAGGCGGCCAATTCGGTTAGAATGGGAAACACACCCCACCCCATCCATCACGGGATCCAATCCAGACAAGGAGCACACTCCACCCAAATGAGGAGCCATCTACCCTTGTGTCAGCACCCAATGATATAAGAGCCAAAAGGACATCCATAGGTCCTAGATGGGTCTGACCTGGGGCCAATAACAACAATCGAGAGCTCTGCAAGAGCCAGAGAGGTTGTCTTCTTGGGCCCACACAGCTTGGAACCCCTCTGCTCAAGATGCTGGTAATTTTAGTGATTTATGTGATGACACTAGGCTGTGGGGAGTGGTAAATATGTTGGAGGGTAGAGATATGAGACAGAGCCATCTAGACAAATTTGAGGATTGAGCTAAAAGATATCTGATGAGGTTCAACAAGGAAAAATGTAGAGTCCTGCACTTAGGGCAGAAGAATCTCATGCACTGCTACAGACTGGGGATCTACTGGATAGGTAGCAGTTTGGCAGAAAAAGACTTGAGGTTACAGTGGACATGAGTGAAGCTGGATATGAGTCAACATTGTGTACTTGTTGCCAAGAGGGCTAACGGTATATTGGGCTGCATTAGTAAGAGCACTGTCAGCAGACTGAGAGGAGTCATTCATTCCCTCTAGTCCAGTGGTTCCTAACCTTTTCTTTGCCGTGGCACACCTTGATACCTTCAAATTTTTTGAGGCACACCACCATTAAACTCATTAATATTCAAATTAACTTAAACTACTTATGAATATTCATGAACTGTGGCACAGTGTTTCGGAAATGCTCCTATGTGGGGTAGTAGGGGTAGCAGAGCAGGGGTGGCAAAACAGGGGAGGCCAGGAGTCATGTGCAGTGGCATGACAGAGAACGGGTAGCAGAGCAAGGCAGAGGTGGCAAAAGAGGACAAGGGCAGCCATGTGGGGAACAGCACAAGGGTGGCAAAAGAGGAGAGAGGAAGGGAGAACAAGAGTGGCTTGGGGGGGGGCAGGGGGAACCTGAGGAATGGGAAAGTAGGGCAGGGAAGCATGGTGCAGCACCCACTTCCCCCTTCCTCCACAGTGGCTCCCTCCCACCCAGGGCAAATCCTCACCCCACTGCTGCTCCCTCCCACCCCAGTGGATCCCGTCCTCCCCTCCCCCAGCCCCCTGCGGCCTGTGATGGACCCTCCCATCACTGCAGGGGCAAGAACCAGGCCTCCAGCCCCCAGCTACGCCCCCCGAAACACAGCCACCCCATGCCCCAGCTACATATACACCCCCAACCAAACAGCCACCCCACAACCCCAGCTACACACCCTCTGCTACACATCCACTCCCACCCACCTCTGCCACACACACACACACCAGCCCCACACAGCACCTCAAAGCCCTTACCTGGGCTGTTTGTAGGCTGGCTGACACAAGCTGCTCTGCCCTGCAGGGGGAGATTCACACACTCCAAGCCTCCCGCCCCTCTCTGCTGGCTGGGTTAAGGTGGAACAGGGTTTAAAGTGGAGCCACTGGAACTCTGCATTCTGGCTGCTCCTGCTATTTTTAGGGGGACCCCTGGAACTCTGCATTCCGGTGCCTTCCTCTATTTTTAGGGGGACTGGAATGCTATCTGCCTAAAAATAGGGGCCCCTGGAACTGTGTTCCAGTGCCTTCCCCCTTAATTTCAACCCTGCCTTTTTCCAGCCCTGCATAGCCCACATGGCTGGGCTGAGCAGGGGGGGAACTTTAACTCCAGCTCTAAGGGATGCTCGCGGCACACTTTGGGTGTTGCTGCGGCGCAACAGTGTGCCCCAGCACACTGGCTGGGAACCACTGCTCTAGTCCATTGGTGAGGCCACATTTGGAGTATTGTGCCCACTAAAAAATGATGTGGATGAATTGGAAAGATTCCAGTAGTAGAGGGTGATGAAAACGATTAGGGGGCTGGAGCTCATGATTTATGAGAAGCTAAGGGAACTGAGCTTGTTTAGTTTGCAGAAGAGTATTTCAGAGCAGCCTTCAGCTACCTGAAGAGGGATTCTTAGTGATGGCAGATGACAAAACATGGAGCAGTAGTCTCAAGTTGCAGTGGGGGAGGCCTACGTTGGACATTAGCAAAAACTTTTTCACTAGATAGGTGGTGAAATACTGAAAGGGGTTACCTAGGCACATGGCAGAATCACCATCCTTACAGGCTTTTAAGGCCCAGCTTGACAAAGTCCTGGCTGGGATGATTTAGATGGGGTTGGTTCTGCTTTGAGTATAGGGTTGGACTAGATGACCTGCTGAGGTCCCATCTAACCCTGCTATTCTATGAGATGTGCTCACCGGCCCACTCAACTAATTCCATAGATCTCCAAGACAATGGGCCCTTCAAGCAAGGCCAGAAACACCCTAAACAAGAAGGATGATACTGGAAATGTCAGAAAAAGCAGCATCATGGAGTTGAGTGGATTCCAAAGCTTTGACCAAACCCCCAGCACATCCTTGAGACTGCAGATCTCACACATGCAGCCAAACAGGCTCCTTCTAAATAAATCAGAGATGGCTCAGAAGCTGACCCAGAGCCAGAGTCAAGCTCACACCTTGCGCTCATCTCCACAATAAAATGAAACAGTCCAGTGATCAGGAAAGCTTGGACTTGACCCAGGCTCCCCACTTTTCAGTTTAGAACACTGAGGTGAAGGGATTAGGGGAGAGGAAAGCAGTTAGTTATTACAGCCTGGATTTGAATCAGTTATTTTGGTCCGGTCTCATCTCAAAGGCTGTGCCTCCCATGACAGGTGCTCCAGCTATAGTATTTGTTCTGCTTCTTTCTTGGCACAGAACTGGCTCTGTCATCACAGGTGTAGAGCCCAATAGAAAGGCAAGCCTGCACCAGAAGCTTCCTTCCCCACTTTCTTTTCTCCAATTGATCCTTCTAGGTGGTAACGCCCTCTATGCCCACGCACACACACGCCCCATCCCAAAAACCGCACACAGTGAAGCCAGGGTCATTGAGTTGCCAGGGAGACAGAATAGGCCTGGCAATAACAGCCCCATAAATCAGCTCCAAGCAAGTTAGTTGGGAGACAAAGAATCCTGTGCCCCAACCACTTATCTCAGCTCCCTCAAGGAAATGAGGTCCCCTGCTGGGCTCATTAAAGCATCAACTTTCCAAAGCCGCCAGCTCCAGTCCCAGGATTTCCTGCGTCCTCTTGAAGAGCAGGCTACTTTACCATAAAGTTGTGTGGCACTTTAAGACTAACAAATTTATTTTTCGCATGAGCTTTCATGGGAGAAAATCCCACTTTGTCAGATGCTTCGAAGATGGGTGAACTTACAGAATGGAATGAAAATAAAAGCAAGGGGTGTAAAACATAGGATACTCCCTATTTCAGTACAGAACAATCAGTCCTACCACAGCCTTTCCATCGTGCCAGCCATCATGAGAGATTGGTAGGGGCAGGTGTGAGCCCGTCCCTTGAAAGATTTATTCAAATGATTGGGCTCAGGTGTTGAATTAAATAAGGTACCAATACACGAAGAATCTCCAGGTAATGCATTATCACAATGTAAGTTCCTGACAAAGTAATGCTTAGGAACAAGGCTGCCATCTCCACACACACACACACACACACACACACACACACACACACACACACAC
>ML682025.1:29886498-29910677 GCA_007922195.1 Podocnemis expansa | reverse complement strand
GGCGGGAAGGGGCACGCGGCAGGGGCAGGCCGCCGGGCAGAAGGGAAGCGGCCGCGTTAGGTCGCCTCGCCGGTCCCAGCTGCGTGACGCCACGGCCTCTGGGCACCGGGCAGGCTTCACACGCACAGCCGCTGGGGGAAAGTGAGGAGGAGGGGACTCGAGGCCAGCCGGGCGTCCCACCCACGGCTGAAACACAGGGTTCCTGTCTCCCACGGGTGCCAGGCCCCAGCAACCCACCCTTTCCTTTCTCTCCCCCGGCTAAAAATACTCCGTGGGCTGCACCCAGCAATTGAGGTTGGCGCCTGGAGCTTCGTCCAGCCAGAGCCGGAGAGGACAAATCGGTGCATTGCTAGATCGCGTCCCAGCCCCGGGGGCAGGCACTGTGCCAACATCAGCCCCGCCTCGCGCTGCTGCTAGGAGGCAGGTAAATCGGGGATATAAATACAGGAGCATATTACTGCGCGGGGAGGGAGTTCACGTACTAGTTTTGGGCACCTTTCTGCAATGCCTGCCTTAAACAACATCTGTCACGACACAGATGAGGTGCTCTTTCGTCCCCTCCCTCGGGGAGAATGAGAAGTGCAGTGGTGTGATGAGGGTACATCTATAGGTGCTGAGGGGGGGGTCAGCTGCTTGGGAGAGAACCTAGACCAGGCCTGGCCAAACTGCAGCTCAGGAGCCACATGTGGCTCTTGAATGAAAAAGTGTGGCTCACAGAAGAATAACAAGCAGTCGTGTGGCACTTTAAGACTAACAGATAGTTAGTTTCATTCCTTTCTGTAAGTTCACCCATCTTCAAAGCATCTGAGGAAGTGGGATCTTCTCCCATGAAAGCTCATGCAAAAAATAAATCTGTTAGTCTTAAAGTGCCACACAACTGCTTGTTGTTTTTTTACTGGACTAGACTAACACGGCTATCCCTTTGGAAACTCACAGAAGAATGTCACCAAACCAATTTAGTAGGTAAAAGTATACGGCTATATGCCTCGGTGCAGCTCTTGAAGGTTTAATAATCAACTTGTATGACTCTTGAGTTCCCTAAGTTTAGCCACCCCTGACTAGAGCATGACTTCTACTTCACATCCTCATGCAATCTTTTCCCCTTAAGTTATAAAAAGTCAGGTAGCAGAGTGTAAGGAGCTCACCCACTTCTGCTGTCCTAGACCCTGATCAAAAATGAGAACTGAGCATCATTTTCCTGGCAGTAAACTCCCTAGCCAAGGGCTGCCAGAAGACTCTGGCAAAGTAGAAGGGCACAAAGCCATGATTTGTCTGGTTCATTCACAGACCAATCCATGACAGGTTTACAAAGGGGTATCTGAAAAGGAAGCGACCGGTAAGAACGCAAGGAGAGCCATATTGGATCAGACCAATGATCCATCTAGCTCGGTATGCTGTCTTCTGCCAGTGGCCACTGCCAAGTGCTTCAGCAACAGTTAACGGAAAGGTAATCAGATGACCTGCCCCCTTTTGCCCATTGCTGGTTTCTAATAAAGGGACAAAACCCTCTGAAATGCTCCCGGCTCCACTTCTGCCTCTGAATGAATGTTGAGCCTTTGAGCCTTCCCAAAGCTGCGCATGAGGGAAACTTGGCCCGACTGGATACAAGACATTAAATCACTGCACCCCCCCCACACCTCCTTAAGTTCAGCAGCTCTTTCATTGTCTAAAGACTGGAAGCCATGGAGCAAGCAAGACAGCACTGTGAAGTACTAGTTCAGGGCAGGAGGAACTACAGCCAGACACTCTAGGTCAGGTCCAGCCTGACAAATTAGATGATGAAAGCACAGTGCAATGCAAACTGTAGCCTGAACTTCTAGTTCCCACAGTCACTGAGTAAACTGGACAATGCTATGGGTCAGCATCTGGAGTCTATCAGACTCTGCATTTTTAGTTAGCCAACAGGCTGTACAGCTGAGAGACCTAAGAGATGGGGGAGGAGAAGTGGAAGAAAACAGGCATGAGGACACATCTATCAGTCACTTCAGCTTCCCAGAAGAAAGGAAGGAAGTGGACAAGGATCTACTATGTTAGACACCTGGGCTCTGCCTGACACTGAGTTTTGGAAAGCAAAACCACTTCCAATCATGTTTGGTTTGCACACTGTAAACCTAGCTAAACTAATTATTTACAAAACCCACTGAGAGGACATAATATGCACATGGGGACTAGTGAGGTTTAAGCTCCTTACACGTGTCTCAGCCTAGAGGCTAAACTATGCCAGAGCTCCAATGTATTAGCATTAAAGAAATGCAGGGTAAATAATAGTCCCTATCCCCAGTGAGCTGACATTCTAAATAAAAGACATAACTGTTCAGTGAAATAAACAGAGGCTGAGAATGTGGTAACAAACTAGCTGTCCTTCCAGTTCATAAGTGAGCTAAATCAAATTATCCACAGAGGGCTCAGATTAAGAAATCAGACACCCATGGGTGTAATACCTATCCATAGCAGCAAAGGCAGCACCTGCCCAAAAGGAAGGACAAGCACAATCAGGGACTCCAAATGCTTCCCAAATTAACTAAAAATAAAGAGATCCATTTATAGTGTAAGTTACATCAGCTCATGGTCACTGTTATAATAAAGCACCCTGACCTGGGAGTTCAGGAAATGTTCAGGACTAGGACAGCTGAAATGTCAATGAGCAGTGCAGGGTCCCCCACTTTGTTGAATATGCTCATCATTCTTTGCTTGCTCATCCAACACAAACACAGTTAGTTAAAAAACCCATATGTTTATAGACCTAGACAGGAAATGATTTTCAGAAATAGCAAACTGGTTCCTATCTTCTTTAGAACTCTCTAAGCAGGGTCAGCGTAGGAGTTGAACTGGGCAGTGTCTGCAAAGGCACAAGTTTTTCTGAATCCTGAGCAATTAGTCACTAGTTGGCCAGTCTTCTGTAGCCACATTTCAGGACACATGAAGCTATCTGGGAGAAACAATGTCTTGCTCATAATTCAATAGGTGGCACTAAGGAAGGACTAAGACAGTTGGAGGGAAAATGTATACAAATGAGAGGTATGTGGACTGATGTGAGCTAGTTCATGGTGAAATGGTAATACAGTTTCTTGAGCAGAAAACACGTACATCTCTACAGAGCAACCTCAGCTCTTTTCTAAACAGTTAACATTCAGCTGCTGCTCTCATTTCTTCCAAACACAAAACAGGACCCAGCACAAGCTCCAGCTGTGGTTATATTTGCTTTTAACTCTAGACTGAACAAAAAAAAAAAAAAATTCCTGTGCTCTGAAGTGTAAGATATCCCGCTCACTGTCAGTTCTAAGAGCTGTTGCGATGGGATCTGATGTGGAGTGTTTTGGCAAAAGTAAAAATGGAATTTATGCACTAATTGAAGGCTGTTTCTTCTCCCATCTTAGCAGCCAATTTTGAGCTTTGCCTATGAGAGAACACACCAAAGAGTTCTTGTTTTATGTAAATAAAGCATCTGCTAGGAAGCCCACTGTACACTTACTTAATGGCAGGGGGAGGATATTCTTACCTCTACTTCAGTGCTAACAGAGTTACTGCAATTTGAGACCTTTAATTAAAGCAGTACAACTCTGTCTGTAACAAACTGGTACAAATTCAGGTGTAAGCCCAAACAACATCAGCTACCACAGAAGCTAGAGGCCTCCCAGCAAAGGACTAAAACCTTGTCTACACAGGACACTTATACCAGTATAACAATCTCTTATGTCAGACCTTCTTACTCTATGGTTCGCAACCCAAAAATGGGGCACTATGCCACTTAGGGTGGGTCACCAGGATCCTTTTTAAGAAACTAAAAAAGGAAATACATTATTAATTCAAAACTGAACTATGGCTCATGAAGCTGACTCCCAAACTTAATCTGGGTCCTGACTGAAAAGGGTTAAAAAAATCCATCTTAAAAGAACACTCATTCCAATATAACGCCTTGTCTACACAGACCCCCCCCCCCCCAAAAAAAACCCACCCTAAGAACAGCTATTCCATACTAGCTCCTTGTGTGAATATTTGTACACACAACCACTTGTGTCAATACATGTTAATCGGGAGTTTGAATAAGCCACCTTGCTGTGCAACAAAGTTACATTGACCTAAGTGCCGGTGTGGACAGCGCTATGTCAGGAGAACTTCTCTTACCAACACAGTAGCCGCTTCTTACAAGGACTGGAGTAATTAAGTCAACGGGAGAGCTCTCTCCCATCAGCTTAAAGTGTCTGCACTAGCAGCACAACAGCAGCGCAGCCACAGCCTCATTCTGCAAGGAGTGCCTTTATGTAGTTTTAAGCACTCCAAGCACACAGGTACCCACAAAGGAAGCTAGTGCAGAATAGCTGCAGTGCTTTCAATTCATATTCTTGGAATTTTGTGCTAGCTTCCCCGTAAAGACATGCTTCAGAACAACTATCTTCAATTTAGCTCATGTCACTTGGGAAAGGGTTTAAGCTAAGCTTAAGAAGAGATGCTCTTATACCAAAATAAGTGTCCACACCAGACTTGGCAATTGTCAAATCACACCTTAGCTTACAGGAAAAACCTCCATGTATGGAGGGCCTGAGTTAGCTATAGGACTGGGGTCGTTAGGACATCAAAGCAACACTAGGGCAATCTATGGGCTAGGAGACTGACTTGTGCCAGATGTTTGCCCACAACAGGATGTGAATAGCTCACAGATCAGGAGAAATTACTGTACAATACAGTTAAAGAACAGATCTGCAAGGCAGCAACCACACTACTGATAGTAAAGAGCAATCCCTAGCATTGCAGACATCGGTTGATAAGTGCTCACCACACCATGGAAGAACTGAGGGAGAAGAGAAGGTTGGATGTGATTCACAAAGTATTAAAACAGGGTTTGTGTTTTGGGTGATGGTTGCCTGGTTTGTTTTGGTACCCTCCTGCATGATTTATTACCTATGCCAACAAGAATGTAAAGATCACTGTGGGGGGAGGGGGTCCTCACAAATGGATACTGTGAGCACTCACATCTCAACAGAAGGGATGGCATTACACAATTTAAAGAGACATCTTTTCAAGGTGCAGTTGAAGTGTCAACAAAATACGAAGTGATTACACTGATTTAAAAAAAAAAAAAAATCACACTCCCTTCATCACTTGAGCTTTCAGCCTGGTCTCTTGTCACAATTTCACTCATTCTCTACTAGTTACCACAGCCTATAGATAAAGATCTCAAGCACTAATATAAAAGAACAGAAAACACTGACAAAAATCTTTTAGCAAGCAGCAACTCAAAAAAACCCCCAAACAAGCCCAAGTCCTTCCCATCTCTCCAAGTCCTCTTTTAAGATCAGCATTAGGTGCCAAGAAACTTGGGTTCCATTCCAAAGCTCTTTCAAGGCCTTTGGGGGGGGGGGGTCAGTTTCCCCATATGCAAATTGAGATAACACTTTCCTGTGCCAGAGAAGCATGGTGAACTGTAATTCACCACTGTCAGTGAATAAGAGCTTTGAGATGGGAATGGAAGGGGATAGGAGATCATGTGTTGAGCTAGAGCTCTGCACAGGACCAGAGTAAAGGCTGCAGGACCAATTACCATAATACTGGGAGTTGAGTTTTGTGGGGTGGGAATAAAAAGATAATTCTGCACAGGGCTCTACTCCGGGCATCTTCATCTTTTTGAGTTTGTTTTTTAATATGTCTTCAATATTTTCATTTCTTCTCTGCTTCACAGTTCCAGACTACTCAGCAATATTACCTACTCTTCACATACACCAATGGGTAGGAGGGAACAGAAGACAGGGCATGCACCTTTGGACTATTTTACTTATCTTCCTTTTACAGATCCTAGATAGCGTGCAGAAACCTGCAGCAGATTCCAGTGGAGCCAGCTGCTCCCACCTCCCCCTACCCACGACCAGTATTGATGTGCTCCCTGTGTCTCCCCACTCTGCAGTGTTTTAAAAATATTCAGCTACAAGTTCTTAGGATAGGGGTGGGGGTGGCGGTGGGACACCTCAATGGCTTAGCTGAAAGGGTACTTAAAGACTGATACAGTTTTTAGGCAGCTGAAGAATACTAAAAGCTAGAGGGTCTCCATATCCACTTATCCCAACATTAAGACACCAAAGTTCTCTTTGTTTATTTCCATATTCCTTTAAATGTATTCACTTAAAAAAAAAATACATCTCCACCCCCCATTTCAGGTTTAATATTTCTCAAATGGAATAACAGGCTCAAGATCTACACAGTAATTGATGTGGCCTCTCACAGATCATCAAGTTGTACCTACATATTAGAGTTAGACGCTGCAGGATGCAATTTTGCACATAGCATATGGCAAGAAAGTCTTTTGTTACAGAGGAGAGGTCATCTAGTTGTGTTCAGCAAAGTGCAACCTGGAAAGATTTGACAAGAGCAAAAAACCTTCATAAAGTTTCACAGTAATTTTTCGTGTTATTTAATAAGACAGAACTCTTGACCACAGGCTGTTCGATTCCTGATTGTTCCAATGAACTCTGTAGACCTGTAGTCACTATATTTCTGATATTACTGGCCTCCCTCTGCTTCCCAGAGCGCGTTGTGAACAAATCAAAGCCGAGCCATTACAGCACATGAATAGGCCAAAGCCTCGGCTGATTTCCTTTTATAATACTCTTTATTTGATTAAAGAATTTTTATTCCTCGTGTACACTGGAATGTGTTCTATTCCCTAGGTCATTATTATACAGGGTTACAAAACTTTTTTTTTTTTTTTTAAATATTATCCCCAAAGTAATTTAAGAAAAATGCTCTGATGTTTGAAACTAAACTTGACTCCATTTTAAAATCATACAGACAAGCAACTCTTGAACATAACTGAATTTAGATTCATAGTCTACTTAACTACAGGACAGGATTTGCTTCCCCTCTCCCAGAACACATCACCTTCACATGGAAAGAACTGGGGTCATGTTTCATCGTTGATGAAATTAAGGAAATAGAGGAGAGACAGCTAACTTCTTTGGCAGACAGCCCCACAAACAATGCTGTGCCCTTCATCTCAAACAGATGTTTTCCCACTGGAACACAGTACATGTTTCTAGGGCTTCCATGAGCAAAAAAACTTCATCTCCTGTCACCCACAAACCAGTGAAACCATTGTGTTCAAACAGAACCATGAGGCCTTGCTAGGAAGGTTCTTTGTTGAAGTTGTGTGATAAGCTAGTCACAGGTCAGATGTAACCAGGCTGAGACACAAAAAGAAAAAAAGAAAAAAGATTCTAGAGAAAATAGGTGAGAAGTGTTTTAAAGGTCAGGGCAGGTAATTCTATTGCAGCTTGTCAAAGAGGAAACATCTCTCAGTGGTATAAGGGAGTATGCCTGGATGCAGCCCTGACACCACATGGCAAAACTTAGCAGCACTACAGAATGTTTGACTTTTAACTGAAATCTCTGTGCTACAACCCAGGTTTCCCTCCTCTTACAACATCAGTAAGTGTCAACAGGATCATTGTCCTCTGCTCTTATGCATGCCAAAGAAGAGTTATCCAAGTTCAAACATGTCAAAATAATTAAGACCTGTGCATGGGATTGAACAAAGCAGCCCATGCCTTTCTAAAAGCTGCATCTAGGGAGGGTTAAGATGTACACTGGCAGATACAGAAAGGCCAGGAAGATTGTTCACTTAAACAAGGTAAAATGATTGTAAATGACTAGCCCAGGTGCTACCACACACAGTGCCAAGAAATTCTGGCACAAGCACCTCTGGGCACCCCCACCAAGAGTAAATTCAAAAGCTGCTTTCTCTCTGCCAGCCGGAAGATCACTCAGATTTAACCCATATACCAAAGGCACATGTGCTCACTGTGGAAGCTGGCTCAAGTGCAGGTCCATCACTGAGAAGCAGAGTTGAACAGACAAAGTCAGGAGTACAGGCAGCGGGGAGGAGTATGTTTACTCTAACCACACAAAACCTCAGCTTTAAAACTGAGGCCAAATTTGATTAGCTTGGTCCATTCCGTCTACAAAAAAGTATCCAGAGAGGCATAATGCCCATGAATAGAATACCTTAATGCATATTTGAATCCATGGGAATGAGGGCTGGAGGCAGTGAAGCAATTAAAATGAACATTGCAACTCAAAAAAAAGCACACCAGAACTCTTGATACTAAAAAGAAAGAGAATGAGGTGTAGTTTCATTCTGGTACTGAGCTATGTAGCCAGCTTTGCGGGACAGAGGAAGGGGAAGCATCAAAGCCAGGGCTCTTCATGGAGATCCTGCTTTACTGCTGGCCAATAAAATCTGCCAAAGAAATTAGCAGCCTTTCCCCCTACGATCACGTCAATTCTCTGCCAAAGAATCCCTGTGACCCAGGAATACTGCAGTTGGGCAGACAGAGATGTGTGTCCTAGCAGAGAGAGGCCTGTGGCGTTCCAGACATTCAGAATAAACTTCAGCCTTTTTTTTTCTTTTAATTTAAAAAATTCCTTTGTTATTCCCTGATGGTCATGTTACAGGATTTCGTATTTGTCCACCAAGAAGGTGGTCTCAGTGGAAAACCTTACAGGACTGTTTCCATCTACTTGGGTCACTTTGGTAACCTGTGGAGATAATACACACACAATTAGTTCAATACTTGATATTCTGTCTCCAAAACACAATTAAGCAGAGATTTATCAATTCAAACCAGAACAACTAAGAGGTTGGTGTAGCTAAGGACATAACCTCCGAGCCCTTAGAGGTAAAGGATCCAGTGAGTTGTCCTCATTTATGATAACCAAGCCTCTGCTCTGAGCACCCTGTAGGGAACTGAGCTGTGGCTTCTGATTAAGGTTCAAGGTGGAAAAAGGTCACATGGCAGCTGCTCATTTTGACCAGCCAGGTGATTAAGTAGCCTTTAGTTCCCAGTTCCGTAGCAGTTTACCCCACACAAAAAAAAGCCTTCATACTCAACAGGGATTTTCGTTTGCTTCTGGTGATCCATTATCCTTCATCTTCCACCCCAGAACACTTCTCAAACCTTTTGATAAATGGATCCCTTTAGCCATCATTTTACGAGGACAAAAACTCTGACTAATGTTTATGATGGGCACCGAGGAAGAATTCCAGTTTCAACTAAAACTGCAGGGCAAGTTTGAGGAAAGCTAAATGGAATTGCCTGATCTCGAATTTGGCCAGGATGCCAGCATTAATGCCCCAGAACACGAAAAGCCATCTTTAACACAGGTCCTTAAGACCTCTGTATGTCCCTTCTGAGCAGATGGAAGCCAAATGCCCTACCATCAGACTGTGTGATTTTACCAATTCATCACAACCACTTTAGTCGTTTCCTAGAGGATTCCCATCTAGTTATGATTTAGCCCCATGTCCCTAGCTTGAGAGATCAAAGATATCACTACAAAACATGCTATGGCTGCAAGTCATCCTCATTACGCTGCCTACTCTTTTAGTACTGACTTCCAGGTCCGAATAATGCACTGGGCTGAGCAAAGAGTAATCATCATACAGCTTACAAGGGCTGAATAGCAGTGAGTGGTACCACACCACTATAAAATGAAGAAGCTGCTCTTGTGGAAATCCAGGAGAAAAAGATGAATTAAGGAGAGAGACTATTGCAGCTGAGTATGCGTCAGACCAGACAGCAAAGGACTGACAGTATCCAAGAATATCAGTGACACAGCTAAGTGGGTTCTATGACTGCAGAGTCTGGCAACCAGCCACAAAAGAATTAGCGTACCACTGCAACTGTTCATTCCAAGGACTGCAGTGCATTGGCTTCCTGGCAAACTTGCAAGGTCTGCACTAGAGCAGGACACACGAAGTTGTGGGGGACGGGGGCACATACCTGTATGTTACAGTAATTCTTTTTGGAGATGAAGGAGACTTGAACTGGAAAAAAATCATTGGGCTGCCCGGCTATGCTGAACTCTAGGCTGCCACTCTTGTTTTTGGCATCTATCACTGGCAGGCACCATTCAAGGAGATTCCTCCTGCTGTCATGGCGATACTCCCCATCAATTTCTCCTATCACTGGAGCACCAACGCCAGACCTACAGCAGGCCAATAAGAAGGTGCACATTAGCTCATCCACCTGTAGGTCAAAGGCTTGCCACAACCTCAAAGGGGATGGCTCACCACCCAAAAGCCCTCCAAGAATTGCGGGTAAGGGAGGGAGAACAGCCCACCCGCAAAGGGTAAGAGAAAGAGTCTCAGCTGGGCGAACAAGAAAGCCTGGTTTTATAGCAGACGGGTGCACAGAATACATGCGTTTCACAAGAACGTCATCCCCTCTTCTGCTATCCCCATAACTTCTGGAAAGGGAAGGAACCTACAAGATATTTACAGGTAGCCCCATCTCTGAATCCTACTTACGGCAATGGGATTGTGATGACTACATCATTCAGTTCTAGGCTCTCCTCTTGCAGCTCATATTCAATGTTAACATCACAACCGTTCCCACTTTCTGATGGCCAGCAGTTAACTAAAGGGCACAAAAGTGCATGTTGGATCATGTGACCTTGTTTTATAGGGACAGGCCTTTGAAAAAGATGCACTTAAAAAAAAAATCCCACACAGCACTGAACAAAGGAGGAACAACCATTTACATCAATCACACCCAGCAGCTTACAACAACCTTAGTTGCAGAGCAACACACAGGATATTCTCTAGCATTACTGAAAATAGGCATTGATTAGCTAGAGCAAAGCAGTGCTTATTTAAACAAAAAAAAAAAAATCACTGCCTTCTGTGTCTAATATCAAGAAGTAAAACATTCTGCTGAGGGCAGAACCTGTTGTTAAAAATTGGGTCTTGAGCAGTCATTTCCTGTCCTAGCACAGCTGCTTCAGCCCAGGCTCCAGCATTCCACCTGAAGAATGCCACATGCATGCTCACACTCACTTGTCAATGGAATGAAAGTCTCTTCTGTGGTCTGCAACCTCCATTTCAGCACCCCCACATCACTATTAATAGGGAATGACTTCTCTGGGTTCTTCAAGCCAATCAGAGACTCAGCAGTAAAAAGCTTCTTGTCCACATTTGGATGAGTCTGAAATGGGTGAAACAAGACGACACAGACTGTGTAAACTGTTAATTGTTTTAGTTTTAACTCAACGGAGAACACAATTGTGCCTAAGTAATACCATTTCTGGTGAGGTGCTCTTGACCATACGTGAATAGCTTTGCCAGGGAAAACTGCTCACTTCAAACTGCAACAGAATCACAGTTGCTCGGAAATCAAGAGCTCATTCCAAGAAACAGAAAACCAATTTACCAAAAAGTTTCATTTGGCCTATTCCCCCCACCCGCCCATTCCTCCAATGCCTTCCTTTTAAAAAAAGATTCTGTCAGATAATCTATATGTCACCCCCAGTTTTTTATAAAACAAGTTAATGACTCTTGAAAAGTTTTTTCCATCTAAAAATAAATTCAAACTGGAACTTGTTTTTAAACCAACAAAAGAACAGCTCCCTCTAGTGTTTGCAGCCTGCTGTTACTGAGTGAAATGAACCAGAAACCAGTGAAACTGTTTCCTTGAGCAAATTCAGAGAAATGCAAAAGTTAAACAAGGAAAATTAAGCTAATTCTTTATAATTTAAGTGTTATCCTATAACAATAGACATGAGCAACTATTTTAGCAAAGCCCCTTTTTACTAACTAGCACCAAAGTTATGTTAGAGGGAGAGGAGCTGGTGCTAAAGTGTTGAGGAAGAATTCTCAGCCCCTGGAGAAGAGGATAAGGACTTCCATCACTAAACAGAAGGCCCTGTGACCAATTAAGCAACAGCACTACCTAGTTTGCAGAAGTTTTAATGGTGGCCACGGAACAGGGCATACAAAATGGGGAAATCTTCAGAGCTCAGCAAGTACACAGAACCACGGAGAGGAAAGAGCAAACCTGTGACAGTCTCTTGAGCATACAAGACAGACTAAGTGCAAAAGCTGTGGTTCTAGGGACTGCCTCTGATATTAAGAGCAATGACAACAGCAAAAATAATGGGAAGAATAAGCAGTCTTCCGCACAACTAATTCATTTTGTATTAGCTGAGTGACTCTGTACAATAGTCTCTTCCTTACCAAAGAAGGTCTTGTGATATAACTTGTGTCAAGCAACACACTGGAACTGCTGCAAAGTCCAAATGAAACCAAGTTTATGCCAATGTGCATAATGAAATAGATAAGGCTGTGGGAGCATGATAAAGTGTAAGAAACTGGATTGTCAACTTGAGTCCCTGGAGCATGAGATTTAGCCCTTATTTGGGCAGCATTTATATGTACCATAACTGCTTGCTGTTTTCCGATTGTCTCTCCTGGGAGAACTTGGAAAAGAATATGGAACATAAAAGTCAGAATCATCAGCCCACCTTACCTGCAACTGTACCCCCTTCTTGTCTTCATTCTCTACATGAACACGTATCCGGGCAAACTTTTCATCTAAGATCCTCAGCATGATCATGCCATGCACCTCCATGTTCTGTAACCCACCATCACGGCCACAAGTCAAGGAAATCTTCTCTTCAATTTTCATATGCACACTGGACAGAAAAGCAAGCCCAAAACACACCAAACACTCTAGTTTGACAGGCAAGAATTATTTTAGTATCTGATAGCAACAAACTGAGGATATAAAAAGGTGCCCAGAAGAATATTGTCATGAAAAGAATGACCCAGAGCAGAATGGTGCAAAACAGTATTATGGAAATATGCTCCTCTGCTCTGAACAGTGTCACATAGAAGACATGTAGAATCATCTGTGTGCTGCACCAGTCTGGAACAGATGAGTGCCCAAATACAGAACCCTGACTTTTCTGCAGAGTGCTCAGGTGGTTTTCAAAACAAAAGAGTTTAAGGCACTAAACACTGAAGGAATTGTCTATTTTACCTTAAAATAAATGAACATCTTTGGTACTTCAGAAGACTCCGGGTGAATTTATGTACTGCACTGCCAAGCTTTTCTAGTCCATGCAGAATAGAAACCATGCTAGCAATATGAAAACTTGTCTAGAAAGAATGCAGCCCTAACTGTAGTTTTCAATTAACCACATAAAACTGGCATAATGATGCCTCTACTGGCAGTATATGCTGTGCTCCAATACAAAGAACTGGAATTGCAAATACATGTACTTTAACTGGCAATTAGTCAGGAATTCTTCAATAGTGCGCCAACACTCGGAGAAGTGAATTTCCAGAGGGGTAGCCAAGTTACAAAACAAAACAAAAAGAAATCTGTGGCCCCTTACCGACCAACAAATTTCTTTGGGCATAAGCTTTCATGGGCTCCAACCCACTTCATCAGATGCAACTGATGAAGTGAGTTGCATCTGACAAAGTGGGTTGGAGTCAACAAAAGCTTATGCCGAAGAAATCAGTTTTTAAAGTGCCACAGGACTCTTGTTGTTAGAGCAGAGAATGCAGACTTCTGATTTAGCCCCCTCAATATCTGCTGACAAGTTGAAAAGAATCCAGACAAAAGCAACAAACATAATTAAGGAGTTAGAGGAATGGAAGCATGAAGAACTATGAAAAGCTCTGAACAGCTAAACAACAGATGGAGAAGTGGAAAAAAGATAGCATTCTGAAAGTATCTGACACCTGGAAACAGGAGTATTGGAAGAAAGGGGGAAATTAGGTTGAATATTTGAAATAAGAATTCAGAAGAGGAGGGGTAGAATTTCCAAATCACTGAATGATTTAAGAGCATGAGTCTCAATGGCTTTCAATGAGATTTAAGCCCTTAAGCACTTGTCACTTTTGAAAATGTGACTTTGCCTACATTTATTCAGAGCCTCTTGAAAATTTTCCACATGAGCTAGAAGTCAGCATGCAAGAACTGAATGGTAGAAAGAAATCTGTCATGTAAAATAAAGTGAAGAGATTGGACTGATCTACAAGCCTCAACTGGAGTCTGCAGCAACACTGAGAAGAACATCCTCTTACAGCCCAGACCACCACCTACCTCTCCATGTTAACAGGTGGGGCGAGAACCTTGGCTGTCTCCGAGGAACGCTTGCCTACAGAGGACGACATGATATTTTCTCCTTCTGACTTCAGCTTGTCCACAAAGTTATCCACCTCCTTTCCTTTAGCTCCAAGCTTCAAAGCCTTACTGGGACCTGATGGTCTGAAGAACAAAAATTAAGATATAAGCAGCTACCGGACACATATGGCAGGAGATACCACCTTTCCACAATTTTTTCATATCATTACAATTCCAGCACCACCCTTTTTACTTCTTGAGCCCCTTTCAAGGCAAGTTAAGATGAGAGAAGGTAACCTTGGGGGTAAGGCACCAAACTGGGCCTTGGCAGGTTTTGATTCTGTTCCTGGTATTGCCAATTCCTCTGGGACCTCGGTCAAGTCATTTAATCCATACCTCAGTTCCTCCTCTGTAAAATGGGGATAAATCAGACTGTCCTGTCTCAAAGGTTAGATTCACTAATGTATGTGAGGCACTCAAGACACTATGCTGCTGACCACCACAGAAACTCCTATAAGTACAAAGGGCAATTTAGAGGCAACATGATTAGTAGAAACCTGCAAACTTGCAGAATCATGAGAGAAAATGAAAGCACAAAACAGTAAAAAAAATACAAGTATTAACTGGTGGAAAAGATTCAACTTGCCTAGAAGAACAAATTGACTTGCGCACTAAGTGGTAGACTACACTAGCAGACTGTCTAACCTCCGTCACCTACGTATTACATGCATTTTCTTCATATCTCTCTCTCATATAATTTCATTTGTCTACCAAAGCAGCTGATCAGCTGGACGACCTAAAACTGGTGTCTTCCATTTTAACAAAGTCTGCAGCACCCTTTTTTTCTGCTAATGGGCATGCTATGCCTTAGAGCCCAGCATGGGATTTTTTTTTAATCCTGTTCCCATTCCATTCCTGGTATTATAGCAACATGTCTTGCAGGACCCCATCAAGCTGCAGGGCTTTACTCTACCCAAAACAGTTTCCATACCTGGCTGGTGCTGGTGCCACTTTAGGCTTCTCTGTTTCAATAATGGTCTCTGTGATCAAAGCAGCAGTTGTGCCCCCAGACACAGCTGAGCTGCCAAATCCACCAAAGCCTGGTGCTTTTTTGCCCTGTCTCTCTGCATCTCTTCGGGCCTGCTGCAACTCCTTGGCTTTACGGCGCATTTCAGCCTTTGCCTCACGCTCTTGAGTCTAGAGGAACAAGACAGGAGACTGACGAGATCTTTAAGACTTTGGTCTATTCCACAGATGAAAGTGCATTAATCAGTGAGAAAAAGAGGAGATGAAAACAAGACAGATTTATTTCAACATTTTGTAAACAATTTGATCACTGAAGAATTAAGGGTTTATGATCAAACCTGAAATAAAAACCAAGTTCACAGTACAAAACACAGTAATTCCTGGGTGCCTGACAGGCTATTACATTTTAAACAAGTAAGATGTGGAATAGCTCTTTCCCACCTCTCTGACCGCTCGGAACACCTTCTCTTCATGTGAGTCCATCTCTGTGAAGGTCCGAATTTGTGCAAGATTTACATTCTCACGGTAGCCCAGGGCAACAATTTCATCAAAGGCAAAAATCAGGTCAAAGCAGTGCTCAGAGATCTCGTTCTCCTCCAGAGCTCGGCAATATTCAGGAATCTGGTTAGGAGGAATAATTAGGAGTCTCTCCAGAAGAAAAGATGACTACATGAACTAACCCTCCCACCACACATACAGGATGAATTCACTTTTATGTAGAAGTTTAGCAGAAGGTTTATGCACTACTTACATCCTATTTTGAGAGTGAGATACATCAGTGGTGCCAAGACTGACTGTAGGATCTGCACTGGGGTGAATTTCACACCAAAGGCATCCCTTACATAATACTCCCAGTGTCACCTGGCCCCAAAATGTCATTCCAATGCTACCTTTTTTAAAGCCATTAACCAGTCATTGCTTCTTATCACCGGTGTCAACTGGCAGCCATTAAACCATGCATTTTGTGAACTCGGCTGAAATCTCATATTCTATTTCAGACATATTTTAATTAACAGATGCTTAAACTGGCCATGGATAGCATGCTGTGATTTCCAGGAGATTCCTGTCAGGATTTGGCTGATAGACAAATATAAACCTCTATACAGACAATATCATGACTACATATGCACAAATACACTTATTTGCAAACATTTTTACAGCAAGATTACTACTATAGTAATTGCATAGAGTAAATTAAATCCACTCCACTTATTTATTTTGTAAACTGATATTAAGGTTTTGTTCACAGTAGTACATGCTTGTTAACAAATACTCAATTTACTGAAGAATTGAGCTGTTTTGGTTTAAAATTAATAGATTAATTCAAAACCAGGCACTTTGTCTATATGGGCCTCATTCAAGGAACAGTGCAGAAGCATACGAGATCGGGCTCAATGACTGCCTTCCAGGTCATTAATGGGCGACAGGAGACCAGAATCTGCTATGAGGCAGCAGATACAGCAGCAACTTCTCTCCAGTACAGCCCTTCGTAACACCATTGCTTCAGGACAAGAGCAGCTGACTTGTCTATTAAGTAAGCTTGGATTAAAGACCTTACCACTCTGGAGAAGAGACGGAGTGTTTCTAGGTCTTCCAAGATATTGCTGTTTTTGGTGGTGATCAGTACCATGTACAGCTTTTCCATTGGCTGATATACATATCGTACACTCTCGGTCTCTACGAAAGTGTGTTGTTTTCCAGTGTTCATAAGTTTGGGAAAGGCTGCCAGCAGCCCCTCAATGCGGGTTCGAGTCATCTCCACAAACTGCCGTGACACGATGGCCTTTCCTGCCTTTGTGCAGACTGCTGCTGCCAATAGCACCTATGGAGGAATGCAAGCATTGGTTTGTTACATTCATCAAGCAAACAGATTTTTCTGAGACTAGACAGCCTCACAAAACTGTTGAGTTTGAGATAATAGAGTGTGTGTGTGTGTGTGTGTGTGTGTGAGTGAGAGAGAGATGCTTTGGACAGAGACCTTATTTTCACACTCATCTGTATAGTACCTTATATGTTTAATGCTAAATAAATAACATTTACATGACCAATATTTCCAGAGGGTTAGCCGTGTTAGTTTATGTACAGCAAAAACAATGAGAGTCTTATGGCACCTTATAGAGCAGACGTGGGCAAACTGCGGCTCACAAGCCGCATGCGGCTCTTCAAAGAAAAAATGTGGCCTGCTGGCAGGGAGCTGCTTCAGGCTTGGGGGACTTAAAATCGCAGGCAGCTCAGAGGAGAGCAGGGAAGAGGAGTGAACCGGCAGCTGAGACCTCAAAGGAGCGTTTGTGCTGGAGAGGAGGGAGCAGGGGACAGCTCCAAGGAGGGGCAGGGAGGAGGGAGCTGACAGCTCAGAGAGGCAGTGGGGGAGGGGGAGCAGCAGCAGCCCCGGCTCAGAGAAGGTTTGGAGGGGAGGAGGGAGCTGGCAGCTAAGAGAAGCAATGGGGCGGGGGGGGGGGGTTTGTTTCTTTTGTATTTACCTTACACCACATGGCAAAGCTGCCTCAGTAGTGTCCAAAGCACTTTCCAAACTTACAGGCACCTCATGCACTCCCTTTACAAGTATGGTAGTCAGGAAAACAGGTTAAAAAGTCTTCCATTGTAGCAGAGGGAGAAGGACTAAGCCAGTGAAGAATCCTACTCCTTCTTGCCAACTCTATAGAAACCTGTAGATCGAGCTCTGGCCAGTTAAACAAGGAGTTTTGTGGAACTTTTAAATACTAAACCATTTACTTATCACATTTCTCTCACGAAACCTCATGCAATAAACAAACAGGTTAGTCTTTAAAAGTGTTGCAGGACTCCTTGTTTGTTTTGCTGAACCAGTCTAACATGGCTACCTCTTTGGAGCTCTGGAGTTGAGGCTTTTCAGAGACCATGAGGAATTGGGACTAGGGATGAGCTGTTTTCCATAGCGTCCTCCCCCTTCAGAATTATTTTATGTAGAATCCTATTCCACTGAACCAAGCCTGTTTTGAAAGACAAGTGTTGGGCCATGTATGGAGTAGGAAAGTGTTTCCCAGGACAGTTGAGTTGTCATGGGAGACAGAAGCAATGTTCCTTCTAAAGTGATGATGCAGCTGAGCAAGTTATGGAGGCACTTGGGAAGCCGATGAGCAGGGGACTGGCACTGAGTTGGGGAACCAGGAGAGAACTTGCTCAGCTGCATCCAAAAGTTGCTAAGCTGCATCATCAACTTAGAGGGAACGTTGCAGAGAAGGGCAGCATGGTGGGAGACAGCAAGAGAAGTTAGCAATGGTCAAGCACAGCAGAGAAGCAGTGGCATGGTAAGATGCAGCTCTGAGGTGTGGGGGGAAGCGCAGCATGATCAGGGAAGCTTTGGCACGTTTAGATTTTCTCATAGGCTCTAATGCAGCTTACTGCTTTGTTAAAATTGTGTTTTACAAGTCCTAAACATGACGTGGAATACTAAAACAAAAATACAAAGGAGGAAAAGTTTAAAACTGAATGTAGATTACTTTCAATTTTTAGTACAACTCACTGCTGTGAAGCATTGTATTCCACAATTAAATTTGTTAAATCAAAACATTGTGCAATGCTTAGAGATCAGCACCTGTGCAAGTTTTTATGTACTGCATTGACAAGTTACTGCCCAGATTTAAAAAAAAAACAAACTTTCCACTGGCCTGGAGTGTTCTACATCCAGCAACAGCTAAGTTTCTACTGTATAGGCCTAGTTTTCATGGTAACCTTAAGTAATTATTAGAATCTGACATCAGTAGGATCAGTATTTGCCCTGTTCTTAACATAAAATTAAAGCGCACAATAAATTTTAAGCTTAGTAATTTTGGAATAAGTAAAAATATGTGGTTATATGCCTCAGTGTGGCTCTCAAAGGTTTAATAATCGACTTGTGTGGCTCGAGTTCCGTAAGTTTGGCCACCCCTGTTAGTCTATAACAGATTTCTTTGCGCATAAGCCTTCACGGGCTCCAACCCACTTCATCAGATGCAACTGACAAAGTGGGTTGGAGCCCATGAAAGCTTATGCCCGAAGAAATCTGTTAGTCTATAAGGTGCCACAGGACTCTCGTTGTTTTTGATGATCAAAAATATATTTTTCATCCGTGCTTCCTCTTGGCACAGAGAACAGAACTCTTTTTCTAGAAGCAAATCCTCTTCTGTTTTTGGTGCTCCTCCCAGCCCCCAAATCCAACTTATTCGTGTCATTTTGGTCAGAGCAGAACAAATATTTCAAATTGATTTAATAAAGCCGAACTGCACACGTGCACAAACACTCTCAAATGCTACTTGCTAAGCCTAATAAAGCAACATTGACATTCTCTTCAGTGAGGTTAGCAAACCAAAAGTTCGCTTGCAAAAGAGAAGGGAAAGTGCCAGAAAAGAGCTACTAAAATATTCATCTTCTGCAATGTCTTGAAAGTGTTTTCGACATTATTAAAATGCTGCTTCCTTTTTCAATGGGCAAGATTGTTATGCCAATTAAGGCCAAAATTTAGCTTTTGGGGGAAATTATAGTAGTTTCACCATATTACTATGAACAAACAGGATTTCACGAGATTTCTTTGAAAGACACTTTCCAGTGAATTTGTTTATAAGAAGGATATTCCCAACTCGTATTGAAAACTGACAAGCCAAGTTTAATTGTCAACTGAGTGATATTCAAAGACAGAGATATTGAAAAGTAAGTCAGAACTGTTTTAAACTTTAATATGAACATGAACAAGCAAGAGGATACTTTTAAATTTTTCTCTTCACAGTATCCCCTTTAAAAAGTCAAGTCATGTTTTATTAGCATAAATGTGTTAAACATATTAATGACTGTTCATTGAACTCTCTTGGGCTATTCATAGATGTTATCATATTAATGATAACTCAAAAGCAGTGAGACAGTTTCTATTTTATCTCTTATGATTCTCTCAGTCTCCTGCAGCTTCCTATTTAAATCATCTCTCTCTACTGGAAAAAATTAACTTCTTAATTGAATTGTCTGGCCACACAAAGGAGATTCTGTTGAAGTCTCATAAAGACTCAACCATTGCTTCTTTATTAAGAGCTCTTTGTTAATTAAGCAAATACTTGCCATTATTAAAAGCAGCCAAATTTAAGACCCTAAGCCAAAACATGCTCATAACCACACATTGCACAGTCCATTCACAACCAGATACAAGTCTTGGATGCCTTGACGCAACTGATTAAATACTATTGAGACAGCAATGTCCTTGTAGTACTCCAATGAATTCAAAGAATGGAAAGCAAAGATGGGACGGCCTTCAACTTTCCTAATCTGACTGATCATCATTTAAACAAGACAGTAAGCACGTGCACACAGAAAATCACGACACCACATTAAAAAAGACAGACTTACTATTCTTAAAAGGTCTTTAAACAGTACAGGCAGTTAACACAAGTTTATCTAATGGAGCAGTGACAGGTTACTGTATGTTTATGAGGCACCAAAGAACCTGTAATTGACACAGTGCTTTGAGTCAAGAGTTACTCCTTGGGAAGCAAAGACTGATGATGTGTGGTTACCTCATTCCAAACACTGATATAACCACACAGAAAAGCTTCTAGGTCTGTGAAAAGGGCATGTGTTTCAGATATGAGATTATCCCACAGCTCAATCAGACCATGTGGCTTTGGACATTGGCCTCTTAGGGATGATTTGACATAAACAGTACATTGGTAAGTCCTCAAGAGATAAGACTCAGAAACGTTAACAGCATCCTCAGTCTCCACTCTGCAAGGATCCAGAGTGTAAAAATATTGTTTTACCACATTGAATACCCCAGTGATCTGAGGATTCTAGTGCCACTAGATCAAATATTTTAAAAATTCTTATCTATAAGCAAATCTATGCTGAATTATTACACAGGGCAGTTTGCAAATCTTTTTCATAACTTAAAAACAGACTACATTAGCAAACAGATTTAGTATTTTGAATTTATTTGATTAGATTTAACAAATCTAATAGTAAATATGTAGCACTTGAACATTCAAGTTGGTTTTAAAGGATGGTTCCATTTACTAATGATTTGTCTTACTGAGGGGACAGTACCTCCTGTGTGGAGAGTGCATTAAACCAGTGGTCCCCAACCTTTTCAGTAACATGGCACACTTCAATAAGACAAACAGTTGTACAGTGCACTGGCTTTTTTCAGCTAAATTGATTGCTCATAAGCATCACATTTAGTATGGTCATGGTCTTATTAGAGTGGTTTGCAACCTAATGCATACAACAAGCTAAAGAACCACCAAATGCATTAGTTTTCATATCCACTGGAAAAAAATACATGTCATTTCAATTTTGCACTTTGCCTACCTGCGTTTGGGATGTTCATGTTTTAGAATTGAAAAACCGATACCTCATTTTTAATGTGATTAGTGTTCTGAAGTTTTATGAGCTATAATTTTGGTTGGGTAGAATACTGTTTAAAATGCAACAATGTTGTACACTGATTTTCATTACTTTTGTACAAAATTTCATGGCGCACTTGGACAGTTCTCATGCCACACCAGTGTGCTGCGGCACACTGGCTGAAAACCACTACATTAGACACAGTCAACATTAAAAAAAGAGAGTAAGATGGCATTTTCAAACTGCCATAATTCTTTTCATGCTACCAGTTTGTGAAAGTGAAGGATAAACCCTCTTAAAGGTTTTTTAAATCCTTATTCTGACCAGAAAGCAATTAACTGTTTGAGAGAGGGGACAAAAACTAGATCCTTGGTTTGGAACTTATTTTAAAAGTATGTTGTTCTTAACTTCACTTAGATAAGTAAAGCATTTTCCAGCAATAAAGGTTACAGCAAATATATCCCTGCCTGAACCTGAAACTAGGATTAAGCTATACATTACAGTGTCTGACTTGAACGCATTTTGCTTAAAGAAAAAAGGGTTCAAATTACACCCCCCCACACACACACCTTTTTTGCCTTTAGTACAAACATTTGTTCCCAGTAAATTTAAAAACAAAAATACCTTGAGAGAAGATAGTTATTCAAAGGAGCAATCCCAGAAGTGACATGTCCTTTTAAATTACACTATCCTTTTGTGTATACTATCTTGCACCACAATTTGGCTGCTGTATTGCAACCTGCCAAATTTTCTTCTATCAAATTTAACAATTTGTAATTAAAAATCTTTTCTCCGATCAGTCCCACCTTGTTTCACCACATCCAACTGGGTATGAAGATATTTTAAACCCATTTTACTAATTTACTCAGTAATGTAAGCAAATTACACACAATATTTAGCCACAAAAAAACATGTGCTTGAAATGGTGCACAAGACATGCTACACTACAAAGAAAGGAGAGACAAATGTAATTTACTGCCATTAGGAGCCAAACTAGCCCCTCTACAATACAAAAATCCACAATACTTGAGTTCATAAAAAACAGAATAAAATAAATGTACAGCAGTTTCATATCCCCTGCATGAAGCAAGATGGGTAACAATTTGTACAGATCCAAGTTCATATATAAATCATACAGCTCTTACTTACATGTTTGTACAAACTACGGGCCAATATTAAACTATGGAACTAGTAAGTTTGCCTGCTCTGAGTATTTGATAGATCTTAAAGGAACCTGATTTTCAGAAAGTGAGAAGTAGCCATCCTCTCAAAACAAGAGACTTCCAGCAGGCCACCTAAAGTCAGAAGTTACTTTTGACAATCTTGGCCATGGACACCTACAGGAAACTAATGTAAACTCATATTCTTTAAGAACAAGGATCTCAGGCCACAACAGGATTGTGAGGAGTACTGAATCTTTTCCCAGATCTATCAGGTAAGTAAGAGCTACATGATTTATAGAAGAACTTGGATCTGCACAAATTGGGATCTTGGGCAAATGCCTTAAGTGCTCTGTGCCTGGAGTATTATCCACTTAAAACAGAGCTAATACCCACATTAGAACGTGACTGCTTGTAAATCCCTTTGAATTCCTGTAAAACAAACATGCAATCTTGTGGTACTTTGAAAGACTAAAATGTATTTATCGCATGAGCTTTCGTGAGCGTAAATCCCACTTTGTCAGATGCTTGAAGATGGAGAACTCCATCTTGAACTTCTTCATCTTCAAGCATCTTATGAAGTGGGATTTGCTCCCACAAAGCTCATGCAACAAACAAATTAGTTAGTCTTCAAAAGTGCACCGGGCTCGTTTCAAAGGCGCAGCCGTGTTAATCTAATAAAGCAAAAAAAGCAAGGAGTCTTGTGGTGCTTGAAGACTAACATTTTTTTATCCTATGAGCTTTGATGGAAGAATATCCCACTTTGTCGGATGCTTTGAAGAGGGAGACCTTACAGAATGGGATGAAAATAAAGGCAGGGGAGCGTAAGACATGCGATCAGGTCAGACTGCAACAGCAAATCAGACTCATTTGTTTCACTGAACTAGACTGACACGGCTGTCCTTTTAAACTTGAATTACAGTACTATTGGAGATCCTTAAGTAGCCAATTTTAATCATAATCATATACACACACGTTTACCTCATACGTCTCCAGAGGATGCAGTTGAGTGTACTAACATTTTGCATTCCTATAACCCCTTTCGTCTGTGAAGCCCAGCGCTCTACAACCATGAATATTCGCCTCTTACACCAGTATTAGTCTCAGTTTAAAGGTTGGACAGACAGACAGAGGCACACACAGTCAATGACAGCAATGGGCAGATCAGTCAAGTCCTGACTCCAGGCCCCAGGCTCCAACCATCCGTGCACAAACCTCGGCCCGGAGAGACCTCGATGGTCACGGCTCCTCCTCGTTTCCAGCTGCCAGATTAAGCTGAGACTCAAACCACAGGACTTTCCCCTTCCTCCTCACCAGCCGCACAGCGAGACCGAGCAGGGGAGCTCGGGGCTGGCTCCAGGGAGCGGCGGGAAGAGCCGCCTCGGCAGGGGTCCGCCGGCCCCATGCTCCTCAGCGGGCCCAGCCCAGGGGCGCCGTGCCCCGGCCCCGCGCAGCGAAGACGGCGGGGACTCGCCGGACGGAGCAGGCCCCGTGCCCCGGCCCGGGACCCCCCTCAGCGGCGGCAAGACACCGGCCGCCCCGCCGCGGAGGCTCCGGGGCCTGCGACTCGGCGGGCGCGGGACCGGCCTCGCGCTGCCTCCTTTCGGGCCTCGGCCCGCCCGCCGGCCGCCCCCACCGGCCCGGCCCTTACCATGGCGGCAGAGCGTGTGTGCGGCCCGCCGGCCGGCGCGCTCCCTCTCCGGCTGCCTCCGGCTCCCTCCCCCGGCAGCGGCCGCCCCGCCGCGCCGCG